>JADDOH010010060.1:0-23074 GCA_016648135.1 Agrypnia vestita | reverse complement strand
TTTTTCTAAACAATTGAATAATTTTGTAGAAAAAGTAAGCAATATCTTAACATCCAATCACAATGATCATATTTTAATCTTAGGCGATTTTAATTTGAGCAAAATCCAATGGAATTTTGATATCTCCTCCTGTTACTTCTCACCTACCAATTACCACACAAATGACGAGTGTGAATTTATCAATTTTACCAATATGTTTGATCTCCATCAATTCAATGGAGTATATAACGACAATAGGCGGATTTTGGACCTGGTTCTTTGCAACGAATTGGTCGGAGTTTCAGAATGTCTTGACCCATTAGTATCTGTGGATCCCCACCACTAACCATTGACAATAACGGCTAATTTTATTGACTTCCATTCACTGAAACCAGCACCTCGAACGAAATATTGTTATCATCGTGCTAACTTTGAGGTTATTAATAATGAACTAAACAAGATTGATTGGGATTTATTGCTAGCGGATAAGCCCGTTGAACAAGCATTGACATCATTTTACCAGGTACTTTACACTATTCGCGACAAATGCGTACCATGCAAGACGGGAAATTTTGATAATTTCCCTCCTTGGTACACTGCGGTACTCAAAAAAATTATCAGAGAAAAATTCAAGTACTTTCGTAAATTTAAAATTTATGGCAATAAATCTGACGAATTATCTTTTAATATTTTACGCGATAGAGCCAAGTCATTGGAAAACGAATGTTACTTGAATTACATCTCTAAAATAGAGGAGTCTGTAGTACGTAACCCCAAAACGTTCTGGTCATTTATTAAATCAAAATCTAAATCATTCAACCTGCCAAGTAATATGACATACGGTCTCAATACTGCCACATCAGGATCCGACATATGTAACTATTTTTCTGATTATTTTTATTCTACGTTTTCAAATCCCTCTTCAAGTACTCAAAATACGAATTCTCTGTCCAATTACGAACCAATCACCGATTGTTTCATTTCATCAATAGAAGTCAGTAAATCGAACATAATAAATCAATTAAAGCATCTTGATATAAATAAATCTGCTGGACCTGATCAAATACCACCAATATATTTAATTAAATGTGCTGATATAATTGCTGTACCTCTAACAATTTTATTTAAAAATTCTATTAAGGATGGATTTGTGCCAGATATCTGGAAATCGGCATTTATCACGCCGATTCATAAAAAAGGCTCGAAATCAGACGTCGCAAATTATAGACCTGTTTCTAAATTGTGCACAATTGCTAAAGTTTTCGAGAAGGTTATATACGATCAAGTCTATGCAGCTCTTCATCACTCCTTTCATCCAGATCAACACGGATTCATCAAAGGGAAATCAACCGTCTCCAATCTAATCCTCTTTAATGACTTTCTAACTGATAAAATGGATAAAGGACTTCAAACAGATGTGATCTATACTGATTATAGTAAGGCGTTTGATAGAATAGATCATCATCTGTTGATTAATAAGCTTTTCTTGGCCGGAATACGTGGTGACTTGCTAAGATGGTTTGCATCCTACATCGATAATAGAACTCAGGCTGTGGTAGTAAGCAATTACATGTCGAGTTGGGTTGTAGTTCCCAGCGGAGTACCTCAGGGATCACTGCTGGGGCCATTGTTGTTTATAATCTTCATTTCCGATATTCACGATTGCTTTCGTCACTCTAATGTCCTAATTTTTGCTGACGATATGAAAATTTTTAAACCAAATTCTAGTATTTACGATTCGTTCAATCTACAAAATGATTTGCTACGGTTAGATAATTATTGTAAATTAAATAAACTTGATTTGAATCCCTCAAAATGTTCTTGTGTAGTTTTCACACGCAAAAAGAATATAATACCATTTAACTATATACTAAAAGGAGAACAATTAGAAACAGCTACATCAATCAGAGATTTAGGGGTGATCAATGATAGAAAATTATTATACGATGAACATATCGATTCTATTATAAGTAAGGCTTATAGGGCTTTAGGTTTCATCATGAGAATGTCCAAAGATTTTAAGTGTGTAAAGACATTGAAAGTACTTTATTGCATTTTTGTCAGAAGCAAACTCGAGTATGTAACGCAAGTATGGAACCCCCAGTATATGATCTATGTAAATCGCTTGGAACAAATTTAAAAAAAAATTTATTCGCTTTCTCAACTTTAAATTCAATTGCGTTTCAAATTTATGACAGTTCATGCAAAAAATATCACATCCTACCTTTATACAGACATCGGGAAATCGGTGATTTGATGTACCTACTAAAAATTGTATCAGGCAACGTCGACTGTCCTGAACTATTAAATAGACTAAAATTCCATGTTCCCTGTAGATCTCGTAGACACAACCCACTCTGATTGGATTGATTTTGACAATTGATTTTACCTCATCCAACTACCGTCGGAATTCATATTTCTTGAGGGTATGCGATGCATTCAATAAACTGATAAGATTATTGGATATTGATCTGTTCGAGTGCAGCCACACAAGATTAAGAAAAATTTTGAGTGCTGAATTTTTTCCACGTAATAATTAAGTTTCTTTTTCTTTTGTTTAAATTTTTTATTCTTTCTTTATATATAATTAATATGCCTTAGTATATCATAAATATTTATCATTACTGACATATTTCTGTTTGTTTAAATTTTTTATTCTTTCTTTCTACTTTACTGACATATTTCTAAATGTGGAGACCTGTAATTGGCCATCTATATTGTATCAATGTTTTCTATGCTTTTTTTGTGCTGTTGGTCTTCCATAAACATTAAATAAATAAATAAATAAATAAATGCCATAATTTTTAATATGAGCAAGTCTGCCGAAGCAAGACTAGCAGTACACAATGGGATTATAGTATTATGTGCGGCAAATGCACTTATGATAGAGTAAATAATGAACAAATTGAGAAAGAATATAAAGCTGATTTTAGCAGAGTGAATAGGTTCAATCCCCCAGGTTTGGGCATATTGAGCGAATGAATGAATAATGTATTGTTCTTGCGTCTACGTTTTATTTAATAACTAAAATCATTCCTCAAGAATTTAATGGGAACGCTGTTCTTAAATTCACAATAATTTTAGTTTATTTATAGATATCCGAATCTCTGAAACATTCAATAATATTTTAGTGAATTCATAATTTATGTAGAATATTTGTAAACTTCGATTTTGTGTACCTAGTTTTTATTGTTTTAGACTCCCGGAACATCATTATTCAAATTTACATATATTGCATTATTTTAATAAAATTTCGCTACTTTCCAAAATAAATGTTTACATGCTACAGCGTACTGACTGCACGCGTCTGCGTAATAGCCTTTTTTTTACATATTACTAATAAAATCGTTTAACTAATTCCATTTAAGTGTAGCGGGTTGTCGGAAGAGAAAGCACTAAAAATGAATTAATAGCAACGTGTAACCTTTGTAGTTTTCATGTAACCTTGCAACATGTAACCTTTGTAGAAATCCCAGAAAACTCTACAGAAGAAACTGAATGGCCTGAGGGCATTTAAAGAAAAAGTAAATTAGACATAACAATACATGGTCTGTAAATTGAAAAATAATCAAAAAAATAAATAACTTATTAATTTCGGCAAAGTATTTGATATGAAATTAGAACATCGTACGGCTGATATTATTCTCACCAGGCATATAGCAATAGGTTCAGCTGTTAAATGGCTTATTCGGAAATTAATATGGGAGCTTTTTTAATGGCGTTTACGTGATTCGAATTTTTTACTTATCTAAACGACTCCATTATTTTAAATTAAAATTTATTATTTTTGCTATCTTTGAGCTAATGCTTTTCATCTATATATGAAATGTCTTAATTAAGCAGTATTACGTGATAAAATTACAAATCGATTTGTAATTTTATCTTCGGTCGATTTCTCAAAAGACTATATGGATTTACTTTGGCTACAACGCAACGTTAAGTTAGAGGTGCAATATATACTTCTATAAAATAAATAAAATTGATGAGATTGCGGTGATGGGAGACATATGAATTACTTTAAATTAAGTAAAGTTTTATTCAACCACCAAAGTCACTGGACACGAACTTAATTGGAGCACTGTTCTTTAATTCACACTATTTTCACACTCGTTTCATGAATACGTGTACAGAGAAAATGGGGGAGGGGAACCCACCACACACCCAGGGCTGTTCTACGAGAAATAGCTGACATATCGGGCCTACACTTTCTGTGGCCGTACTCCCCGCCCCGCCTCATCACTCCTGGGAATGCGAGCGGGACGGGGGGGCGGCCACACAAAACCTCTCAAATCGCGAAGACAAATGACAATTGGAATATACTTATCATCCATTAAGTGCGAATCACAAATTACATGCTACATTAAATGCTACAGTACAAAATATGAATGCAAAGTCCATAGGGTCCATAGTACCTAATTAGCATAGGGTCAAAAACACAACATGAAATCATACAACTTAGAGCCAGATTAATTATAAAGAATACAGAATTGCACCTTAGAGAGAGTTATTAGAGTAATTCACTCCCTTTACAGAAAAGTTCAAAGTACAAAAGTACTAGTACAAAGCAGTCACACTCAAGCGGGAGATCCCCTAATAATTTCCCAGCGGAAGACCCACACTCGAATAAAAGCTCTGAAATACGACAAGTTATTAGCATTCCTTAGAATGTCAGTGTTTACTATGGAGACACCACCTAGACCTCTTACCGAGTCCTCTCGATAATCATTTAAAATAGGACATTCCTTTAATAGGTGCTCCGGTGTCTTCCTCACGCGGCCGCAGGTACACCATGGTCACTAGCAAGTCCCAAATCAAACAACTTGCTCCTGAATTTGCACCGCAAAGTGATCAAGCACCGAAGGGCCACCTCTCCCTTTTTCTCGAACCGATACTGAGAGGTCCACCGTCCCTAAACCGCTGCATCCCATCTTTCCTGCCAGACTCTTAGCCTAAGCCCTGCACAGAGTTCTTTAAACGTTATAGTGTCTGAGGACTTAAAGGCGCGGCCATGATGCACCACCTCTAGACCCCTCCTCAGCGTGCAGCGAGCCGCCGTTTCCAGCACCAGTAGACCAGCAGGTAAGATCCCCCCAAGCGCTGGAAGCGCTACACGTCACGTGACCCCTGTTCACGGCAGAGGAGACAATTGCATACCTAAGTCTATGCGCCCGAACTTCCGCCGCATATATGGGCCACATATACGGCATTATACGTTGGTGGGTACTTTTCCAATACGCTATACTTTTGTCTATCGCTTCTTTATGGAAAATCACACGGATTCGCTCACTCCTATGACATTGCCTGTTTGACGATGTCATAGTAGTGACATAGGTCACAATAAAGTGTTCCGTGCAGAGGTCATGTTGCCCCTTAGATTACTTACAATTTTTTCCGTTTCTTAACAATATTATTATATTATTGACCACCCAATATTATCACCCAAGATTTCCTTAAGAATTTGAGATTACATAAAAGCATGATTGACATGAATTATTTTCACTGCTGTACTTTTATGCAGATATTTATTACTTTTGGTGATATTCTTCTTCTATTCTGTTCTCGAAACTATGATTTTGTAAATCCTATACCACTTACTTTATCATCATCAACAGCCACCTGCGTTAATGCAAGATGAAGACATATAAGGCATATTACGAAGACGTATTCATTCGTATTTTTTATTAACGCTCCCAGTAATTCACACATGTTGACGAATCTTATCCTTCCAACGTGCTTTTTGGGGTATTAGTACATGTCTTGAATACCATTGGAGTACTGTATTTAGTGTGTTTTTCCTCAGTTACTGAGAGAGTACACCAGATTTAAGCTCAGAATAACTAATAAGACGACTACCAAGTGCGAGCATTTCATCAAGTTTAAAAATCAACATTAACACAAGAAAATTTACGAAAAATTACAACACCGATCCGATTCTGATCCTGAATTAGTGATTGATAGTTCTAATCGTGGTTCGAGCCCTATTCTTGGAAAGCAGCAAGTTTGTCCAATTTTCATAGCTCAAGAGTTTAGCGTAGTTTGAAAATAGTAATAATATTGACATGTATGACACATTAAAAAAGAATGAAGGCAATTTGGAGAAGAACATAATAATTTATAATAAAAATGTTTGATACATTTGTTGTTTTCAACACTTCCGTGTGTTCCATAACACTTGGCCGTTATTGAATTTCGAGGGCGTAGCGGACGAGGTCCGATATTGAAATATCAGCGATGGCTGTCATTACGCTCGATTTGATAGGATTCAAAATATAATAAATCAGGGCCCACACATAATTCGCCACTCGGCCCCTAATAACGGGCCCGGAGGTCCGGTCCGGCTGCCGCCGCGCAGGGGCTAATGACAGAGCACCGGTTGCGCCTGAACCGTACTTGAACTATTGGAAAGCGGTAAATCATCCCGCGACAGGGCCGGATTGCGAACAAAATATTATTTTTTAGAGTGAAACTTATTTGAAAAATATTATTATATATTTTTTTTTACATTGAAATTTTTTTATTGAAAATAAAAATATTACATACATTTTACATTGAATTTTACATTTTTTTTACACATGTTTAACTGTCCCCAGTAAAGTAATAGTTGTGTTTGGGGACAGGAGTATGATACATAAGAGCATGAATAGATAAGTATGCATAAGTTAATAATGGAACAGTGTAGAGAAATACAAACATCATAAGATAAATATTTAATGCCTCAAGTATACTAATTATTTCGGATTGTCGTTTTTTTTATAATTCTAACTATTTTTATTTTAATTATGTATATTCTATTTGTTTTATGTGTTTCTTGAATTTTGTATAGTTCAGTTCTAATGTTCATTGGTAAGTTATTGAAATATTTGACACCTAGATAAGTGTAATGGTGTTGTGTGGCTGTTTTGCTATATTTAGGAATGTTTAAGCATCCTATTTATTATTTGCGCTCTTTGGCTATGACTATGGACAGTATGAGTTTTGTGGTGTATTTATATTTTGTTGAGTGATTTTTTTTTCTGTATTTATAAAATTGAGGTGTTTTTGTATAATCTGTCTAATATTGGTACATTAATTTCTTTAAATTGTAAATCTATAAAAAGATAATTTCAAATGCTCGCTGTCACATGGAATCGTTATTTTTTCCAGTACGGAAATCCGTAGTTACACATTTATATGAGCTTTATAATGGGGTGTATTTTTAGAGGTATCGAAGTTCAAATTTTTTTATTCATTTATTTATTTATTAACGCCCTTCAGGGCTATTACAAACAATAAAGTGTAGTGTACATTAAATTAATGAATATTGTTAACAATACATAGTGATTGCCCATGAAATATAAACAAGAAAATATAATATAATAATATATAAGTGGAAAGCAAATACTAATACACACAATATCGCAGTAGCACAATACTAAAATATGAATATAATATAAAGTAAAAAGCAAGTATATAGCAAAAGCAGAATGAAATGAAACATATCAAAATCGTGATAGTGGTCATGGTATTGGCACTATTGGAATGATAATATGATTACGATACCACGATTTTAGAAATAAATTAGCACAATTATAAGCGCTGTTCTGGCGTATGTTAAACTATTCATGGTGAAAACTAAACTGAGCACAAATCAGCTGTCAGCTTTCAAATTGGCTGTCGCTGAAAAAAGTGTAGCCAATTTGAAAAACAAATTTCTAGAAAAACACCCCATACTAAAAACACTATGGCACAAAATAATCTTACCAAAAAAACCAATACCTTGGCCATTACCACGATTTTTATGTGTTTTATTTCATTTTAAATTCTATATACCTCTAACAGAAAACATCATCGAAAAATGCGTCTGAAAACTGATCAGAAGAATCCAGGTTTTAATCCTGGCAGAATCGAAATTATTTTTAGAGTTAAATTCACGATGGTTATTTTAATATTTGCGTTATAATTATGTATGTGATATTCACAAAACATTATGGCACGTGTCCTTGGATAAAAGAGTCTGTTGATAACATTGATTGCGTTTTTAAGATTTTTAAAGTTTTTCCTGTTCTAAATTTATTTTCTCTGTATAAAAAAAATGTCCAATTTCTTTTTTTAAAAGAGGACAAAATAAAAGTTCACCGCCACTATGGCATAAGTAGCAAAATTAATCGTCGTGTTATTTAAAAAAAGTCAAAATTAGGAAAGGAGTGAGACATGAATCTTACATTGCTCCTTGCAGTATAACAAACTCCCAAAAGTAATAAAGTATAATAAAATATAAGTAGCAAAAGTAAATTTATAAAAAGAAAGTTATATGGCTAGAAAGTCCAATATGAATAGATAATCACTGGAGCTCCTAATGTCAATCAATTTATATGATGTTTTTACACGTTGTACTGTCTTGATTGGGTTTTATGCAACTATCGATGCTGATAGCCACTCCTATAAGTTAATGTATATTATACTACTGAAAGAGCACTGTCTGCTATAATACAGTAAACTACTAGTGTAGCAGGCAGGGCATCAAATCAATTGTAGTGTTTACTTACTGCCAAGACTCTCAGCAACAATGAAAAAAGCTTAATTAGTTTTTTAAACACTATAAAATTGTAAACTTTGTAACATTGAATAAACATTGAATGTCATTCTTATTTGGGGGTGCACGAATCTATTTTTTATATGGTGTTTCATGTTGTTAATAATTAAATTACTAAATTACATCGATCTAGTCGTATTCACAGATTGTTTCGCACTCAACTCCGAGAGCGATCTCATCCGTAGACTCACGCCCTTATGCTTAAATGCTACACCCACAAAGCCCCTTTCTAGATGCTTGTGTACAAGTTTATCTTCTGCTAAGAGCCTTACGGCGGTTAACGTCTACGCTTTAAGGATATCTGTAAAATATCACTCATTGACATGACCTATAAGTTTTAGTTGAAGATAGATGAGTATAAAGCCAGGTTTTTACGATCGCTAAAGTTATCCAAGATGAGGAGATGCTAGACAATATTAAAACGAAACGTTAGCAAGCTAAGAAACAGCCTGCAGCTTCTTTGTGGTAGGTTCCTTGTACTGCGGGAGTGGAGTCGACTTTGTGTGGCCCATATTAGGCTCTGAAGCCAAGTGCTGCTGACAAACATGGCTAATTGGAAAGAAGTCAATTAGCAGGTTTTCAATCTTAAATAAAAAATCCTTCTAAGCTGGACGCGTAGTGTTTTTGATGAGACCACACACCAGAAATATATATCAACTATCGTTTATAATCTGATCAAGAAATTAAATATGAAATATGTTATCTGAAATGCTTATATGTATATCTGAGTAGCTTGATGATGTAGTAGATATGAATCGCTTACTGATCCAATGACCGGTGGTCTGAGCCCCATTCCAGAACACCAGCAAGTTAGTATTATTTTTGCAGCACAATCGTTTAGCTTAATTTGAAAACAGTCTATTAAATTTAATGATAAGAGCATGTATTCCGTGTTCGCAGCTCTATTTTAAAAAAAATACTTAATAAAATCGACAAACGCATGTTACGATCAATACACGATATAACAGAACTTGTACAAAATACTTTTTTAGTAGATTTCTGTGTAAATTATGCATAGAGAATATTCAAGCAACAGTGTCCTCATATCAATAGTTATAGAGATAACGTCTTCAAAGTTTGCATTTTTTTTCGATATTTCTGTAAAAGTTGGACTATCATGCTAATAAAAAAAGTCAAATAAAATGATAAAAAACCTTGCAAAAAATATGTATTTCATGTTTCTGACAGATTTTAATCATTTTGTTTGACTTGTATTGAAATGAATATTTTTTTATAATTGTTGTACCTACCTATTATATACTGTTGTACTCACATGCGAAACAATTTATGGGAGTTAAACATATAAACAACTTCTAAAAATTTGACAGATGTGATAGTCTACCATGGGTGTAAATGGTGAACGTTACATTGTGTAAAGTGATCACTCAAGCCAGCCGTACGATAGGTAGTAAACCCTATGAACACCCAAAAAGACTTCCATACCTCCTGTCCCATATAAAAATATAGCTTCTTCTCTATGATACATCTATACTACATCTTGATATACTCTTGTATTGTTATGATATTGTTGTATAATATATTATGTTGTTTTATTAATACATTTTAAGCTTTACCGACTGTCAGATCTCAAAGACAACCCCGAATACAAGAACTATTAGGTTCATTAATGAATTGCCACCCCTCTTAGTCCAATAGGCTTACCGGGTTCGATTCCCGATGAGGTCACAATACATCTGTGTGATTTTCTCAAGCCTGGGTGTTTTTGTAATGTGTCGCTATAGTAAGCGGGCCTCACAACGATAATATTTTTTAATACAACGCAATATTCGATACCTCTCGTATAAAAGTATCAAATTTTTTTTAGATCTGAAAAAAATCACTTTAATCAGTAATAATATATATCAGGCAGTACAAGCGCCAATTTTAAATTACAATATCGGCCGTGTTAATTGGATTAAAATAATACATGTAATCAAAGAGAATGAAGGATTTTCGATATTCTTAATTTTCTTGATTACAACATTAGTATGCAGGGGTATAATTTACGGCATTACCAGAGGCTCGTGTTGCCTTTTGAATAGCATATTCATCAGTTTTATTATCTACCGTTAAGTTCATAAACGGGTCATCGAGAGCAATAAATGCAGCTAAAAAATCTAGTACTAATTTGTAACCTCCTCTGTTGGAATATATTCGCTGATTTTTTTTGTATTTGGCACGTTTTTAAAATGAAACCGAAGTCGATTATTTTATTCACAAATTTTTAAACGCGAAGTATGTCCAGTGACAGGTTATTTGTAAAACATTAATAACCTCGCAGGACTGTATTCCTGCCTTGATTATGAGTCGAAAACGTTTGAGCAGTCAAGACCGAAGTGCATATAAAAAAAATACAAACTTTGATATTATTCAAAATCTAAGTTAGTATTTTAATTTTATTTCTGACTTCTTTTTTACAAAACGTTGAGCTATCATTACAGTAACTTATATCGATTAAGAAAAATTCATTCGTTTCAACACAAGTTAAATAAAATGACCCTTCAGAAATTACAATTGGAATGTTTTCCAATTGGAATTGGAAAGTTTTTATCATTTTATTTGACTTTTATTATATGGAATGAATTTTTTATATTCAATATAAGTTGCTGTAATGATAGTCTGTTTTTCAAAAAGTAGTTCAGAAATATTTAAAAAATGCAAACTTAGATGTCTCATATCTCTATAACTGTAGATATAAGGCAGAGGCGTGTAGTGGGAACATCGCAGCATGACTTTTACGTAACCAATTATTTGGAAAAAAATCGGAATACAACATATATTTCGTGATATTTCTATCACAATATTTTGATATATCATAAATCTGTAGCAAAAATAATTGATTTCTATTTTTTCCATATACGTTTACACGTTTATATACACCAAAATATACGTTTATACAAAAAAGTCATGCTTCAATGTTCCCACTGCATGCACGTCATAGGTCATAGTTGGTTGAACATTTTCGACTCATAATCAAATCGGGAATATAGTCCTGCGAGGTTATTAATATTTTCCAAATAACTCTATATACGCATAGAGCAGCTGATAATATTAATTATTTTTACTGATTTTTAATTATTTTTATGAAAGCGTAAATATAATGAATTATTATATTTACGATTTGCTTTATCTATAAGATATATGTTTGTAGAATAATACGGGCATTCCTCAAGTTACGACAGTTCGACTTGCAACAATTCGCACATTTTCGCGATATGAAATACATACTAATAATGAAACGAAAGTTTTATTTCTTTATATTATTAAATAAGTTATAATTTGACTAAATTGTCGGCTGGCCAAGGATACATGTAAAATTGTAATGTTACTTCTCAACGTGTAAGGGTAAGGAATTTCAAGAATGCTCCAGCATTATCTACATATGTTTCTTACAACCAGAATACTTAACTTTGAATTCAGTATACAATAACAGTCAGAATACAACAATATACAATGCTTTGGTTGTACCGCGACCGTCTGCTTCACCGAGCAAGCTTTAAGTACCGTAACGTCATTTCGCAAGACGCACTTGACCAACGCACGTACACACATACACATAACGAGATACGCCACAAAAAATCAAGATTAAACTCATATACACCATCTGTGGTTGAAAATTTGTCATTCCCATACAGTACAGATGTCGCTGGTAATGAGATATTTATATAAAAAATAGCTTCGCAATGAGACTTGGTAATGAAATGAAAATAATAAAAAAACATGAACATTAATATGAATCACTGAGATCAAGATAAATAAAAAAACATGGAACAACTCAAAATAAATATAAAAGCATTGAATTACTGATTATGAGGCACTGTGATTTGCCTTACATCTTTAATATATTGACTTTTTCTTTTGGATTATTCTAACTGTAAAGTCAATTAGGTTAATTCCCATACTGAGGTGAAATTTTTTTTTATATAAATTCTATGGGTACTATAAAAAGTATGTTAAAAAAAAAATATATATATATTTGATTTTCTACATTTAGCATCATTTCATATTTGCGTCAAAACACTATGCTCCTTATTCCTTGATGATCCACCCCTGGTCTCGTAGTACTGGTTGCAAACGACGTGAAAGTAGGGACACATGCAAGTAACGCCAACGCCTCTAGGTAAACATGCACCAAATTGTCCACCGTTATGGAGATATCGAAACCTGTCGCTCCCGCTCCAAGGCTACCTGCTTCGTAAAGACATGGCACCCTGCCCCTTTGTACGAAGTGATATTTTTTTAGTAACCTGTATTGATTAACCATTGGACATAATATGTATATTCGAACATTTAGGTGTACTTTGTTCGTACTGCAAAATATACCAACTCTGTATGTAAACTAATACTTCATTTAAATTAAGATTTCAGCGTTTTACGTTTGCATTGTCTATTCATAGGATACCTTCATTTATAGAAAAAAAAATCTATATAATATAAAATAAATATGAGTTACTGGGTAACTAATCGCTGGGTAACTTACCGCTGGATAGCTAATTGTCGGGTAATTATCCGCCGGGCAACTAACCGCTGGGTAACTTACTGGTGGATAGCTAATTGTCGGGTAACTATCCGCCGGGTAACTATCCGCCGGGCAACTAACCGCTGGGTAACTTACTGGTGGATAGCTAATTGTCGGGTAACTATCCGCCGGGCAACTAACCGCTGGGTAACTTACTGGTGGATAGCTAATTGTCGGGTAACTATCCGCCGGGCAACTAACCGCTGGGTAACTTACTGGTGGATAGCTAATTGTCGGGTAACTATACGCCGGGCAACTAACCGCCGAGTGAATATCCATTATCATCGTTATTAATAAATTCATCTAGTTATCCTTCAGTTAGTTACCCGCCGGGTACGTGACCATAATTTAGGTAAGTAAACACAAATCAAAAAGATCTGACATCGTATTTTTTTATTATAATCTTTGCTAACTCATATATTACTCTTTAATTCTTTGGATCACATAAAGTACATAAGTACTCTAGTACACTAACCTTTTGGTAATTCTGAGCTTGCTTATAACTATGGAGAACTATAGTTACACTAACACATTAGTATTTCATTTACTAACTAACTTGTTATGGCAAAAATAAAGTTTCTTCCAATTGTAATAAAAAATATATTTTTAGAAACTATACATTTTTGTTCTTTCGAAGCAACCATTCAAAGAGCAACTGTAAAACTAATATTTTACGTATTTATTTGCAATAAATTATCAATAGATCGTGGGTGATCCCGAATATGTATGTAAAATCAATATGAAGGTACAATGTAACATAATTAGAAGAACGACATATTTCAGAATATTTTCTTTTGTAATTGATCGTTTATGTTTGGTTTATGTTTATAAGAACGCGTAACAAAGTTTAAAAAAATGTTGCAGTATTGCAACATGTCAATAGAGGAAAATAAAATTACTCGTACAGCGCAAATACAGAAGCGCGCGTGTTCCAAAGTCATGGTTACTTCACGTGACACGCAACAAGTTTCTGTGTTTGAATACTTCTTCTACCCCTTATCCTTTTGGGTCAGGGTCTTTACACCTCATAAAAGGTTCCAACTTTTCCTGTCTTGGGCCTCGCTCTCCACGTCAGCCCAATTTAATTGCAAACTCGCTTCGCAGCAGTCCTCCAACTATTTCTGCCAGCTCCTCCTAGGATGGCCCCTTGGTCTTCTGCCTTTTGTTCTTGCCTGGAATATCCGCTTTGGCAGTCTATCTGCCGGCATCCGCAAGATATGTCCCAGCCACCGTAACTGTGATTTTACGATAAACGTCAATAAGAGTCCTACTTGGAGACGTTCTCTTATTTGAGTATTTCTAAATCTGTCCCTTCTGGTAACTCCTACTATTCCTCGTAGAAATCCCGTTTCGGCGGCTTGAGCGGGTTCTTTCGGTCAAGATCCAGTGCTCGTGGCCGTACACTAGGGTTGGCCTGAAAACTGATTTGTATACTGCCGACTTTGCTCGCTGGCTGAGCTTCGTTTTTCCAAGTACGGGATAATATAGGGATCATGCTACCTGTCTTACGGCTCCTTTCTTCCTTCCAATTCACTTTCTAGCTTTTTGAATACTTATTGAGAAAAGATTGATGTTCGAATACTTATTGGTAAAAATGGTTTTCGATTGCTATCCTAGTTCAAGGATTATTATATCCAAGATAACCTTTAGGAATGAAATTTCAATGTAGACATTAAGTATTCTAGGCAGGGGAGATTAATAGGCTAGATTGGTATTGTAAAACTAGATGGAGATCTCACTGATTATACAGGGATTATCCCTTTCTTATCTTGTCAGTTAATACCAGGATGTGTTAATTAAATTCTCTCTATTTACCTAGTTAAAAAAGGAACTTATTTAATCCTCTGGCATATTTTGGATCCCAAATATTTTGGATTTGGTACGGGGTGAAAAATTGTGAAACGGGAAAGGGCGAAAAGATTCTTGATAACATTTTTCACATAAATAAAAAAATGCTATTAAAATTTTTCTTTAACGACCAACATTTAATTTTGCCGAAAGCGATATTTTCTTCTCAACATTAATGCAATTTTTTGCGCAATAAAATATGTTTTACGCGTACTGTTAACGAGTAGGTATAGAGTTATTGAAGTCTCGGGTTCCCGAGAACCAGCAAAGAACCAACACGTAATACATTGAATAACCATCAGTGAGTCTTATTCAATAATTTCGTACCTGCTTTATTAAAATGGTTATTTATTGCTTGCAGTTAACAGATTTTATCGTCTTTTTCCTCCTATCCAACGTGATAGCTCCATTGAGCGCATCCTCAGAAAGCCGTAAACTGCTGTATAGGGCAGGGCGTAGATTCTTAAACGAAATGTTGAAATTCAACATATAAAATTACTTCGGTTCAAATAATAGATGTTTCTCAGAAACAGAACAGCTATTTATATGGGAATGTAGGTATGGAAATATTTTGGGCTTACGACATATGGCTGGGTTAAGTGAACACTTTATACAATGTAGCCAGTTGAAAAGTAGCTAGTTGGTGTAATGGTCATGACGCTCGCCTAGTGGCCTAGTGGACGGTTACCAGCAAAGTCAGCAATTTAGTCCTATTTTCATAGCACAAGCGTATAGCTTATCTTAAAAATAGTAAGAATTTTGATGCGACACGCATTCCGTGTTCGCATCTCTATTTAAAAAAATGTTGCTTTACCGATGCCACCCAAGATCACCCACAAATCTATAAAAAAATTTTAGAAGTTATGTGTAAGGTTCCACCCGGTTTAGAATTTTTATAAACACTGCGCTTTTTTTGAAAATTTGTCATTCCCATAAAAATTTGTTGCCGCTGGACTAGAAATGAGACTGTTTCAAAATATTTATACAGACACTACACATGGACAAACTAATATAATGTAATCGTTTTATAACAGTTAAAATTCGTGCCAGAATTTTTTTTAATTCCCTTCAGATTTCAGCACCATAGAGAATTATCGGGAAGACTTGGGTTTTATTCTCACAATCTTTAAAATATTTATTGTTATTATCATTAGGTGATTTGACAGTTACTTTTTGTCTAAAATTTAAATTTTAAGTTATTATTTAATTAACGTTGTATTATGCGTACACAACTATTGGGATTTTCTACTAGTTTCGGGAAGAACAGAACATCCCATCAACAGGTTTAAATGGTATCTAAAACTTAATACAGTAATATGACCATTTATCAGGCAGGCTATTGAGCATGAGGAAGTGGGGGTAATTTTGTATTTCTCGGAAATATTATTGATAGAGGCGAAGTATTTGTGAAAGTAATATTATTTATTAATATTTTTTCAACAATTAATTTTTTTTGGATTAGGATTATTATTCATTAATATGGTACCTACGAAGAGGGAAACTTTAAGTTTTTAGATGTTGAAAGAGTGATTTGTTTCAATGTTTCAGATTCATATTATTAAAACATATATTTATTTCGATAGCCATAATCTTAAACTTCTATAAACATCCCTTATTTTTTAGTGTTTCTAATATCCCGATCAGCAAAAGCGTACTTTGTAACATTGCAAGTCCGCAAATTGTTATGAAATAAATTAAGGCTCATTTTTGACTCTCTTATAAATCATATAAGTAAGCGTTATCCTCTCCATCGAAACGGTCAAAGATTTAAGCTTCCAGTCCACGATCATTTTCCACGCAAAAACAGACTAATCTCTTGAACTCCTTCTGGTAGCTTATTAATGAGTAAACTTGTTTGATCGATGATGAGATTGAACCCGTGAACTCCAGTAACGAAAGATCGCGGACCCTAACGCCATACATCACAATGAAGCATTAATGTACAATACGTAGACTTCATTGATAGTTTGGACTGAAGTAGACGACTTGCGAAAAATAATTTATGCAGTACTAAATACTATAGCAAGACCGCATTCAAAAGAATGTGCGCAAAAAATATTTGCGTTGTTACGATGCAAAAATGAACACAAAATAAGTTTTTCTAGTAAGTACACTTTTTAAAACTAAAAAATATATATTTATTTGGAATATCATATTGAGGCTTGTAATACGGGCTTGCCACGCAACTTTCTTCCCCGCTTTCTTCTCACCGGGCAAAGCTAGGGAATGGTCTTTTGATTGTGGTCGACCTATAGATACCTACTTCTTCCCCGATTAAATTATAAATGCAGCCTTAATACGTTTTCATCCTGTTTACTTCAGGGAACCATTTAAGTCGGTTGTTATCTACGAGTATATAGGTATATTATCCCGTCACAGAAACTAACATTTTACGTTCATCTTAAAATATGATTTATGAGTCCTGAGACCTTTCGCGTAATATTTCTTGGCAGAACGCAATCGACTATTGCCAATTGCCGTTGGCAGGCCCTGCGGGTAGCTGTTGTAACTAATGTACAGCCACGATCGATGTCTTAATTAATTTATTGTTATTGTTATAAAAATAATCAAAAACGCATAGTTTCATATAACAATTTCCATTACTAACACTACCAAGCCGCTTGATGGCGCTGTTTATAATGTTTATACAGCCTTAACTCGCGGCCAATATATATAATGAAATAGATTACCTCCTAAGCCTGTAAACATTCCAAAGGAAATTCAAAACATGGAGAATAATAAGGAGGTTTAAACTGGAGTGCAAACATTTTATTGTAAAAACTTGTAAATGATTAGACGGAATGCAATATGTTTAAGTGAAATCATATATTAATTAGCCCACATAACATTTTGTATAGAAATAAATAATTAAGATAAATTAAAATTAAAGAAATCAAATTTTAAAAATGAGTTTTTTAGAACACCCGGGAAGTTCAATTCATGTATGTGTAACAAAATATTCATATACCTATTTTTATTTAAATTAATCTATGTGGCATTAATGTACAACTGTTGTGTTATGTAAAGTAGTGATGATATTTTAACGAGACACACTTACCGTTATTTTTGATTTGTATCTGATTGTATCGATGATTGTTATCTGATTTTTCGAATTCGACGGACAATTACCGGTTATAGACAATAGTTATATGTCAGTTATCAATTATCTATACAATCAGATACAAATCTCAACTAACTGTAGCATGTGTAACCGGTTAAAATAACAGTTTTACAATTACTAATGGAAAGTGATATACCATAGTCTATGTAGACATAGAAATATAAAATGCAAATGAATGTGTTTATTTAATTTAGTGACTTTATGACTGTGTTTACGATTCCATTAAAATTACTTTACTTTCCCCTCAGTCAACATATCACATTCATAAAGTTAGGCTATGTAGATCCATGACTACTTTTCAAAGGTCTCAACTAAAAATGCAATAATCGCATGCGTAAATAAACACGGGCAAAAATACACACGTCCTGTATATTTTTGAGTTTATCAACTAGTATCATACACATTTGAGCATTAATACGGATGTATAGCAATATATTTTTTATTTTCATTGCATGGATCATTGAGCGTCATTTTATTTTTCCTCCCGAATTAAGGCATTTTCTAGATAATATTCAATTTCACTGCCTATTTAAGATAAATTATAGAAGTCTCACCTCGTCTCTACGAGGCTCTTTATATACGAGAAATGTATTAAAAGTCTCACATTGAATTGCCCAAGGCTTACAGTCTGTATGAGCTGGCTTAAGTGATCAGATACAAATCTCAACACGATGCAACGTTCACAATTCCACCGTAAAAACATCCGCACATTATCACATTTTGAAACCTTCCGCATATTTGATTGGTCTATGCTAGAGATATCTGTAGGCTTTTCTCCAACTAGTGTACACATAGATTTCGTAGCTGGTAATGATATCTCTAGGTATATTCTTTTTAAATCCCTCTGAAAACAAAATCTACTGTGTTCTTAGAAAAAATTTCACTGTCATTTGTACGTGTACGTATTCACCCAATAAATATGTACTGGTAATAATTTTGACCATCTAGTTTAGTAAATTATACGAAATTGGATGGCTAAACAATCAGTGCTTATTCAACAACCATCCATCACCTTCCAAACGACCTCGTTCGACAGACTAACATCTTAATCAGGCAGTTCGATCCACATAATGATGTGTTAGAAGGTAATATAATAGTGCCCCTCGCGTTTACCCAAAGCAGTTACGAAAAATAAACTAGTTATCGACACATAAACACGAAATAAAAACTAATAATTTTATCAAGAGAAGAAGCATCAATTACATTAAATGTGATAGAGCTCAGCAGCCCCTATAATCAAGTCGACAGGAACACGAGATGTAATGTCAATTTCGTGCAAAAATGTACTGAACACCGATCATCTACACGCACGTCAAGATAAGATTAAGTTTTAAATAGATCAATACGTGGTGATTATGATGTAATCTTAATATCTTGGCAGGGAAGCTATTTCAGAGGAATTTTTACTGGTAAATTATAAAATAGCCCATATAAAAATGTAAATTTTAATGCGAGAATACAGATGGATTCGGATACAAAAAAATGTATGTAAATAAATATGTCGTAAGAGTTCAGGCATTTCAATCAGCACAACTATAAGACAAGCATTTCCAAATGTGATATGAAATCATCTTCTTCGGTAGTCCCTCGTTGCGAGGATGACGTCTTCCATGTTTTAATTATGCGTTCGAGCGTGGATGAGGAGCCCCATTCTGGAACCGCACACCCTTCCACGAGTGCACGTGCACCCGCCGGGTAGTGGAGATCTCAGAGAAGGGTGTTCCTTTTCTCTTTCTTCGTTTCTCGGAAATTGAATCTGATAATAAGTGTGTTAAAACCCAATAGCTGTATTTACTTATGTGAACTAATGAAAATGAGACTAGACGCTTAATGAGTCGTGTAAGAGCGATCTTGTGACTTGTTGCATATGTAGTGTACTGAATATAGTTTAAGGATTTATTGCTTATCGCGAGTGCATCTAAACCAATTAAATCTGCCAAACTTAACCAATTTACTATAATTCGATATGAAATAATGATATACAAAATACTGTTATATTTTGCTATAACTTTGTGGTTATTCATTATGAATATAATTAAACGTATTAACTTTGTTTATCACCACTAAATTTTTTTGGTAAACCAACCGGTTTCCGAAACTACGTTTCTTCGTCAGGGTACACTTAATACTATTAATAGTATTAATATTAATAGTTATTAATAGTATATAAAATTTCTATCGTTGGGAATGTTGTCTCAGAATTTAAAGATTAAACTATTTATGACATTGATACAATCGATTCTCTCTATGTGAATGTTTTTTTTATTTATTTTATTTTATTTTCATTTATTGGTTTTCTTACAGCCATATAATTAATCAATCTTGAAAAAAACAATAATTGATGTACAGAGTTTTGGGCCAATTACAAGAAAACACATATATACAATCGATAAAAAATAAGAAAAAACATGTCCAATAGTGAGTTTGTTTGAGTGTGTGTATTTGTGTGTTTATTTATTTATTTATTTTGTTCTGGGAAAAGTTAACAGCAAAACAATCTTAAAAATTTTCCACTGAATTTAAAAATTTACTTTAACATACATTAATAGCGAATGGAGAGGGTGGAGGGGAATGTGGGACGGAAGTAGAAGGGAAGATATAATGTACAAATTAGTTTGGGTGCGGTAGTGTAGATATTGTTTGTTTTATGTTTCTTATTGTTGCGTTGAAAATGTCAATGTGGTGATAGTTTGTGTTAAATGAATTTGTGGATCTGTACATAAAGGAGTTTTGTTTTGAGTTGGTCTTACAAAAGAGGAGATGAAAAGTAGGTGAATGTCTGTTATTGCGAGTTGGGATGTGGTAAGATATTCGTTGAAGAAGTTCCGGACTATCAACTAGATTGTGTGTTATTTTGAATAGCATCACCGCGTCAGCTATGTTTCTTCGACGAGTTAGGGTCTGCATGTTAAAAAACTTCGCAGAGTCTTCATTGCTTAAATGAGATCTAAATGAACGGAGGTCTAGGTATCTTAGGAATCTGTTTTGGACGCTTTCAATTCTATTTTCGTGTAATGCATAACCTGGATTCCACACCTGAGATGCATATTCTAAAATACTACGAACGTATGAGAAATAAAGTGTCTTGAGGGTACTGATATTTTTGAAATGTTTACATGTGCGTATGACAAAACAAAGCATAGATGATGCGTTGGTGACTATATAATCGATATGTTTGTTGAAATTTAATTTACTGTCAAGTATCACCCCAAGGTCTTTGCTTTCGGATTTGGTAGATAATGTTAAATTATTAATTGAATATTCATTAGAGAATACCTTTTTATTTCTTGTAAAGCGTACAACGAAGCATTTAGAAACATTTATTTCCAGGCTGGGGGCATTGCAATACGTGTTCAGACGATGTAGGTCATCTTGCAGCCTTCGACAATCTTCTAGTGAGTTTATGGGAGAAAAAATTTTCATATCATCTGCATATAGGATAGTTTTTGAGTTTAGAAAGCAATCACCTATATCATAGATATAAATGTTAAATAGCAATGGTCCCAGCAGACTGCCTTGAGGTACTCCAGATGTTACAACAACAGTGTTAGATTTAAACCCTGCAACCACTACAATTTGACTACGGGTGGAGATATAAGAAGTAAGCCAACGATAAAGATTGCCGTGAATACCTATCTTTAAAAGCTTGTTTGACAGTGTTGAGTGATCAACCCTATCGAACGCTTTACTGTAGTCGGTGTAGATAGTGTCTACTTGTATTCTGTTATCTAAGTTATCTTGGAGGTACTCTACGAAAGTCAAAAGATTTGTGGTTGTAGATTTACCACTAATGAAACCGTGTTGATTAATATTCAAGGTAGGCTTAAGAGCTGGATACAGTTGGTCATAGATTATTTTTTCAAAAATTTTGTTAAATATACAAAGTTTGGAGATAGGCCTATAGTTTTTTACATCATTTTTTTTATCATTCTTGAAGATAGGAGATACATATGCAGAATTCCAAATAAGAGGGACAGTGCATTCTGTTAGAGAACGATTGTAAATTAAAGAGAGGGGTAAGGCTAGATTGTGTGCACATCGTTTAATAAAGATTGAGGGTATTTCGTCCGGGCCGGCACCTTTGTGAATATCAATTTTTTTAAGATATTTTAGTACAATTTCCTCTGTCACTTCAATACTGCATATATTAGTTATGTGGTTTTCGTGGTTAATTATGGGCGTAATGGTAGGTCTATCATTCGGTGTACTAAAAACTGAGCTAAAATATTCCGAGAATAAGTTTGCTATATCCGTGCCATTATTAGCCTTCCTATCTCCTAAGAACATGCAATTTGGGACACCTTGAGATTTATTACACTTTTTGACATAGCTCCAGAAGTTTTTTGTGTTTAAGTTGATATTAGTTTCAATGTTGTTTAAGTAACGTGATTTGGATTCGCGACATAAATCTTTGTGCCGTTTGCGTAGGAGAGAGAATGTATCATAGTCGGCTTGGTTTTTGAATCTCTTATATTTACAAAAATATTTAAATTTTTCTTTGGTAATCTTGATAAGGGAGGCGTTATACCAAGGGGGACATTTCGTATTCCAAGTAAATTTATGAGGAACATAAAGATTAATGAGACTTTTTAAGAAGTTATACAAGTTATCAAGAGCAATTTCTATTTGATGATTAGAGAAAATAGATTCCCAATTAGCTTGTTCAAGAGCATAGTTGATAGAATCGTAATCTCCACGATTAAAAAGAAGAACTTTTTGTATTTATCAGTACAGGGTTTTCCTGGAATGGAACATTAATGGATATGGCTTTATGATGTGTATCTTCCGGAACCAGCGGGTCATCATTACCTACGACTGATGTTAATAAGTTAGACAGAACTAGATCTAAAATGTGGCCACTTGGGTTTGGTTCACCGTTAAATTGAGACAGGTTTAGAAAATGAATACAGTCTATGAAATACTTGCTGTTATGTGTAGAATGATTAATTGCTTCATAATGTGAAGATGATGTAGATTTTATCCATGTAATTTCAGCAAGATTAAAATCACCTAAAATAATAAATGAGTCCGTAGG
>JADDOH010010059.1:0-30839 GCA_016648135.1 Agrypnia vestita | reverse complement strand
CACATCCGAGTTAGCTGCAGGCTGCGGTGTTAGTGATAAAACTGTTTAAATCCACTTGAAGCAAATTGGTAAGGTGAAAAAGCTTGAAAGGTGGGTACCTCACGAATTGAGTGAAGCAAATCAACAAACGCGCGTTGACTGCTGCGTTGCATTACTCAACCGGCACAATAATGAAGGGATTTTAAATCGAATCATTACCTGTGATGAAAAGTGGATCCTGTACGATAATCGGAAGCGCTCATCGCAATGGCTGAACCCTGCCGAACCAGCCAAACCATGCCCCAAGCGAAAATTGACTCCAAAAAAGTTACTTGTGAGCGTTTGGTGGACTAGTGCTGGTGTCGTTCACTACAGCTTTCTTAAATCTGGCCAGACGATTACGGCAGATGTCTATTGTCAGCAACTGCAAACCATGATGGAAAAGCTAGCTGCTAAACAACCGAGGCTGGTTAATCGCTCTAGGCCACTGCTGCTTCATGATAACGCTAGACCACACACTGCACAACAGACGGCTACCAAATTAGAGGAGCTTCAATTGGAATGTCTAAGACATCCACCGTACTCTCCGGACCTTGCCCCAACAGATTACCATTTTTTTCGAAATTTGGATAACTTCTTGCAAAGGAAAAAATTCAACTCCGATGGGGCAGTCCAAACCGCCTTCAAAGATTTTATTGATTCCCGTCCGAATGGTTTTTTTAGTAAAGGGATCGATGAACTACCTATGAGATGGCAAAAGTGCATAGATAGCAATGGTACATACTTTGATTAAATAAATATATTATAATAAAAAAAAAAACGGCTTTATGTTCCTCCCATACTAAACGCCAATTTTATATGTAAGGACCTAATATATATAATATGGAACATAAAATAATTCAATAATATATATATAAAACTGTTAATTTGAACCATGTTATTCACTAACAATTAAGTTCAATCCACTGAGAATTGATATGCACGGTATACTACAGATGTCTCTAGCATAGTTCATTCAAATAATCGAAAGATTGATATGGACATATATATAACTTTTAAAATTTGATAACGCATTGATGTTATGATATGATATGACGAATTCTGTTGAATACTTGGGTAATTTTATAAACCAACAATTTAAATGGAAGAAACATATAAACATGATTGTAAATAAAAATGATATACATATTTTTAAGATTACGCAACATTTTAACGATTCAATAACTTAGAACATTATATTATGCTTTTGAACAATCTGTATTACAATATGAAATAATAGGTTGGGTGGGCTCTTATCAAAGTAATATACGGACTCTTAAAATAACCCCAAATTAATTATCAAAGTAATATTAAAAAAAACTAGTACCTTTCCTACAGATCTACTTTTTAAATAAATTAATGTTGCAACATTAGACAGATTATACAAAAACACCTCAATTTTACAAATACATAAAGAAACATTCATTCAACAAAATAAAAATACACCTCAAACTCATAATACTCATATTCACAGCCAAAGAGCGCAAATAATAGGATTTTTAAACATTCCCAAATACAACAAAATAGCCACACAACACCATTACACTTATCTAGGTGTCAAATATTTCATTAACTTAGCAATGAATATCAGAATGAAGAACACTAGGTATACAAAATTCAAGAAACACACAAAACAAATAGATTACACGTAATTAAAACAAATTTGACTTATACATACTTATTTATTTATGCTCTTTTGTACCATGTACTCCTGTCCCCAAACGTAAGTTTAACTTTTCTGGGGATAGTTAAATACTTTTAAAAAAAATGTAATTCTTACGATGGAATTGATGAATTTTGCATTGTGTAGAGTGAGCACTTAAGCTAACTCATACATGTGTAAGCCCTGAACCAACGTACAAAATAGTTCCACGCACGTTTCTCGTATTCATAGCTTCATCTTTGTGACATATATACAATTTATCAAAATTAAGAATTCATATATTTGAGAACTTTTCCCAAACTTATTAATTTGATGAACAAATACGCGATTGAGAATTAAAATAATCAATTAAAAGATTTAATTTATTATACTACTGAATAAAGCTATTATTTAATGGTTGGGTATTCATTTTCAATTGAGTTAAATTTAATAATAAATAAAAAAAATGTAAAAACTCACTTCATTTATACGTGTAAACCACGATATTTATGGCAACAATAACCGGTTTCGGAAACACCTTTCCTTCTTCAGGGTAAAATTAAACATAACCAAATATGGGAAATTATATTATTAACAAGGTTTTTGTATTTACTCGTCATTGTATTGAATTTATTGACACATTAACGAATTTTTTTTTTATATTTCATTTAATAGAAGTTAAAATTGTAGTGACAATACCCCTTTTTAAACACAAGAATTAAAATCAGTATAATAAAAACGAGATAATAAACAAACTTTTGATATTTACACTTTTATATAAACTGTTACAAATATGAACGTAAATCACGTATTTTTTAATTAAATCATTAAAAAATCTAAATAAACTCAGTGTTACAACGGCATCCAAGTTATACAAATTTTGATAAATATTTTAATAAAGTTCTCTGTTTACACCTGCAGAAACAACGGTTAGCGAGAGTGATAAAAATACGTTTAAACATTTTCTGGAATAGGTTAATAAGTCTAGCATTTCAGCACTCCAGGTTTAAATCCAACTGACCTGAATTAAAAATAAGAATTCAAAGGTTAATTATTATTCTATTTTCCGCTCCAAATAACCTTCTCTGACCCAGATTGGAATCATATTTTTAAAAATACATTTATGTCAAGCTAATTGGAAAAATTTTATATTATGTCATTGCATCGCGGAAAACCTTTTAAAATATTGAAATTATTGTTTATTTAAATAAAAATGTATACACGAATAAACCACAGTAGATCGAAAAAACACATTTTGGAAAAATTCTATATTATTATTAATGTTTTATTATTAAGTACACAACACCATAAAATAAAGAAAACTTCACCTTATAATGTTAAATAATATTTTTAATATTATTAAATTAACTTTAATTTTTAATCCAGTCACGAAATAAACCAAGAATAACTGCGAATTAAAACCACTGAATCAAAAGTAACAACAAAACTGCCTCTCGAACCGGAAGTGGACAAAGGAAAAAAGATAGACGTCGAACAAAAGCGGAAATGAAAACACAACTGGCGTCGTGGCGCCGCATTTGCATGCAGTTCCAGCAAACACACTTACAGGGGTAATGTGTATACAGCCTTAAATACTAAGCCTTCCGATATAATAATTAGTGACGCTTGTGTGGACCGCACGCCAAAAAGCGCCGAGGAAATGCAAGTGCATCCGACGAGACCCTCTCAGTAGGGTAGAGATGTTAAAACTGTTTTTATTAGTGAGCCTTCACATTCGTAAAGGGTATTCGCGTGTTTATTAATATTAATTTTATGTGTTATGTAAATTGATATGGATCTTTTTATATAATCCGCCTCAAAGGGTGGATTACAATCTCCACGCCCCGCCTAAAAATATGAATAAAAAATAATACATAATTAATATGTTAAGCTTTTATTATAAAGCTCTATTATAAATATTTTATTTTACTTTACTAGAAAGGTGATTGAATAAATAATTTTATGATGCAATTTTTATCATACTATTAATTAATATGATTATTGAAATAATAAGTCATTAAGAATTAAGACGAAAAATGATGAATGTGTATAGAATTTATTAAGAAGTTTTGTTAGAAGTATTTTATTTTAGATATTGCTGTATTAATACGTTTTTAATGCGGCCATTAAAATTGTCTTAAAACAAAATTTACGAAACACAGTTTCAAAGTTGGCCAGTAGGCAAAATGCACCGCGCGCACACACACACAGCCGCTAAAACACTAAAGGCGCCGCACACAATGACGATCTAAGCTCACACTGATGGGAGCGCGATTCGTTAGTGTGGGAGACCACTTAACGCCGAGACTTTCAAATGTTTACCCGCCAAATTAGCACAGCTGCGGAAAACGCGCGAAAGTCACACGAGCGCCGTCGATTTTTTTTAATTTCGAATCGATTCGATTCGACGCGTCTCGGGTCGCGGGTCCAATCGTAAAAAGGGGTTAAATTTTTTTTTTTTTTTTGGCGAAATTTAGACGCACTTTTCCGGAAGATTTTGTAGAATTTTCTTTTGTCCCCGATGGCGGCGGCTGTGTTTTCCCCGACGCCGGACGTTCGGCCGTGCGACATTTACTGTTGTGAGTTTCTCCATGGTGGAAGTCCGCGAGAAAAACTCGGTTTTCCGCGAGCGAGCACCGCTCGTGCCGGGTTTTCGTCGACTGCTTCTTTAGACGTCGCTGCACACATGCAGGCTGCACCCACACCCCCGCGGCGCGCGGACACGGGGTGCACAAGGAGCCTCGGTGCATACTGCCAGGCTTGGCTGTGTGGGTGAAGGCTGTATCGAGAACCAACGGGGGAAGCCGAGAAAACGACGTAGACGGCGTCTTGGGAAAATGATTTTCTTTGGAAATATTTTTTTGATGTTTGTATCGTTGAATTTGTATAAAGATAAAACGGCACGCTGTTTTGATATTAGAATACATCTCAGATGTCTCTTCTAGAATTCGCGAACCATTTACTGGAGACAGGCCATAATTTTAAAATAGAAAATGGCATCGTGATTTTACGTATAATAACAATAAAAGAAGCCCTATGTTATTTAATTTAAATATGTCAGAAATCAAAAAATGGCTTAAATTCAAAACAAATTAATTCAAAGAATTTTTTTTTTAAATTTATCCCCCATCTCAATGTCAAACTGCCACTGTCAAAATCCACGCCTTTCCCGCCTAATACTTGACACTTTTAGAAATTAAATTGAAATAAGTTATTGTGCGTCCGTTCTGATGATGATCCAGTAGGGTATCGAAACCGATAGACGTTTAAAAAACATCAGTGTGGTTTATGTAAAGTTTGTTTTAAATTTGTTTTCATGTTAGTACTTAATTATTTATTAACTTTCCTCGTATTACTTTAGTTTTTTACTTTCCTTACATAGATTTTTAATTTGTTGGTATATATATATATGTTAATATTTTCAACAAATTATTGGTGAAAACAAAATATGTTCTTATTAATTTCAATTATAATAATTTCTTATTTTTCCGTGTAACGTCCGTAACTAATTTATAGTCATTTTTTTATAGTCATTTTTTTAAAATATATAAATAAATCGAAGGAACTTAGGAAGGCCAAAATTAAGATGGAGCGACAACGTCAAAGAAATTTCTGCCTTGGAGCTTCTGAACTGGAGAGAGCTGGCACTAAACCGAGATGAGCGAAGGGAGATTCTCGAAGAGGCAAAGACCCACCAGGGATTATAGAGCCAAGATGATGCTGATGATGATGTAATAAATAAGTAATTATTAATAGCACCGTTACCGGGTTACAGCTAGTTATATAATTAATGTCACAACAAAATCATTTTACCATTTTGAAGAAGAAATAATAAATATTATTAAAATGAATAATACGATAAAAATTATAATATTTTTTTAGCTTGCTGTGTTCTGCGAAATGCACCGGATGCGTCTATACTATAGGTTAGGGACTGCACTTTTCCAAGACGTTGGGATGTCTGTGTGTGTGCGTTGGGAACTAGGTAAAGCTCCGGCACGTGTGTGCGTGCGGTTCCCGAGTAGAACGGCCACGTTGATACACCTGTCTGTTATTGTGAAGGGAAAAATATTTTAAATTACATCGATGGTCGCCAGGTGAAAAAATCAACTGGGATTAAACCGTCACTCGATCAGTGAGTAGTGCAATGCTCTTTAGTAGCTCAAATGATAATAATCATAGAATGTATACAGGGTTATTTGTAAAACATTAATAACCTCGCAGGACCATATTCCTGCCTTGATTATGAGTCGAAAATGTTCAAGCTATATAATGATAAAAACCCTGAAAAAATTCCAATTGGAATTCGTAGGTTTTTATTTTTTTATTGGACTTGTATTAAAAGGAATGAATTTTTCATATTCGATATAAGTTACTGTAATGATAGTCCAACGTTTTACAAAAAATAAGTCAGAAATATAAAAAAAAAATGCAAACTTTGATGTCGCATATCTCCTTAACTATTGATATTAGATCATAATAGCTTGAACATTTTCGACTCATAATCAAGGCAGGAATATAGTTCTGCGAAGTTATTAATGTTTTATAAATAACCCTGTATATTAGAAAAACAAAATATTGTCACGGGTCGTGGGTTTGAGAGACAAATAACACTGAAAGTTAAGTAACGATTTATTATAGTGATGCAACGAATGCTAATTTCACGACACGAATACGAATACGAATATCAAGCCTACTATTCGGCGAATACGAATACGAATAATTCAACAAGGTAAAAAATAATACACCACTGTTATTTGATAATTAAAATTTACCACCGGCAAATATTTGTTCAAAAAGCACATATCTTTTATCCGTTTGTACATTCCCAGCGGTCGAAAATAAATATAACTTTTTTCACGTGTAAGAGAAGTCATGTTATAAGATTAAATTTGAAATTATTTTAAATAAGTAATACTTTTACAAACAGCGGAAATAAAATGGAACGAACAATACGTATTACAAATGAAAACTACATGAAATGAGCACTTAACATTAGTAATAACCCAACTAGAAACTAGAGGAAAGAACTCATGTTGTGCTGTGAAACAAGTTACAATTGACTACTTGAGAACTCAACAAATCCATTCATTCAATGTTAGGGGAATCCCCGATAATAAAAACAAGGTGTGTTTGGATACACGGTGCACAGCCGAACCGTAATTTGCGTTGCCTTCAGTTATAAATAGTTTATTTTTAATTTTCGTGACGATATTCGGCGAATAGGAATATTTGAATTCGTTGAATCACTAATTTACTGATAGGTAATTAATTATTATAATAAATTGATAAAGTCATTTAACACGAATTAAATTTAAAACTAGTCTTAAATTCACTCATCTATGAACTCTTTAATGGGTAACACTTTCGAAAAATTAATATTCAATTATCGCACAAAGGTAGGCACTCCAGTTAATTATCTGTAATCTGTAATTTAACTTAATTAATAATATCTCAGTTACTACGAAATATAATAAAAACCCAGAGAAACCAGTGTCATATCAACTGGGCTATGGGGACCCCATAGTCCAATGGGTATGACACTCGCTTCTTATAACGAGAGTTCCGGGTTCGATTATCGGTGAGGTCACGATTCTTTTTTTTGGGTTGCAATCCTAGGATTGGTCTGCAACAAGCACTCGCTTTCTCCACTTCTCTTTGTCACACTGTCACCTGTCAGCCTCTTAATTTCTTGGTAGGTGCTACAGCGCACATCTCCGATAATCTGGTCTACGTAGCTTCTCTCGGGCGGCCTTTACGATTGTTGCCTTCATGGTAAAAAGCTTTATTTATCTGCCATAACATTTTCCATCTTTCTCAGAGCCTCGTTCAATTCTTGTTCTGACTCCGCAAGCAGTGCAATATTGTCGGCCTATCTAATTTTTTGTCAAATTTTTGTCCTTGGATTCTTACGCCGGGCCAATCTCTTCACCATTTCTTACCTATTACCATTTCTTACTTTATACCTCATTACACGAGTGTGTGGGTATGTGTCTTGGGCCACCTTGATGCTTTCAACTATGATTTACCTTTTGTTTTCAAACATTTTACTTAGCGTATTAAATAAGTAGTTTTTTTGGTAATATAAATGGACCTGCACCATCGAGCACATTTACGTACCCAAATATAAATATTCCCATGAACATTATCGTAAGATATTTTTCATAGGAAAAATTCCACATTTCAGACTCTCGAACATCAAGAGTGAGGTATCTACCACTTTAATAAATAAAAAGGGAAGAAATACGTCCTTTGCTTACTCCAATCGGGTTCATATTTTGCAATGCAGATCTTTGGTAAGCTCGTAAAGTTTAGTCTAAAAATTCAAGTATCAGCGTTTCAATATTAAAATTTATGTTTTCCACAAACACAAACTGTTATTACGGTATGTAGCTCAGTTGAAACTGAATAGGAAATTGATAAAAGAAAAATGTCGTTAATTTCAGTACACTCGAGTTTCCGTTATAAAATGCATTTAAACATTTGTATAAATTAAACATTAACAAATAAACGCACAGACCTTTATAAAACATAAACATACACAATGAATATATTTATTTAATCAAGGAAATATCGTTTGAGATTGACCCTCGTAGCTGAGTAGGCAAGACACTGGCTTCTGACACCGAATGTTTCAGGTTCCATTCCAAATATGATAACATGAGCCTGGGTATTTTTGTAATGTATTTTGCATATAAGTAGATACATTAAAAAATTAAACAAATAGTAAATCTTGTACATATGTATAAAATAGAAGGTAAGTACAGATGTCTTTTGTATGTGTAAAATGTACGAGCATTAAATATGTCAACAGAGCTGTATTGATTACCTAGACGGTGCAATCTATGTATAGGCGATTCAATAATACAGTTAGTGCGCTGGGTACATAGATAAAATAACTCGATTTTTCATGAAACTGACCGCCCATGTACTTTGTAAATTATCATTTGTATAACTCAGGAGAATCCGACGTACCGTTAGTAATATTATACAAAACAATTAAATCACCTTAAGAACACCTACACTCATTAAAAAATCATAATTTATTTGGTCCGAGGACATGACTCAACCTAAAAATAAAGAAAATTATTTCACAAGTAGGTACTAATGGTGGAAACAACATTTTACTTTATTTTAAATCTTACATAATCATATTTACCCTGAAATTATTGACCAACTTCATGATGAAACCTCAAAAATAAACGTAAAAATAGCAATATTATTTAAAGATAATATGTAATGAAATTATATAAATAACTGATCACCGAGTCAGACTTATTTAACGAGAACTAAACAAAAGAACGAAAGGAAAACGTGTTTTCAAATAAAATTAAAAGTTTTCAACAACACGGATACAAATTATGTTGCGACGTAAGTTACTTAGGCGAGCAGAGCTTCGAAGTTTGACGAGGCACCTATTGAAAAGGACGGATGACCCGCTTTTTGATGTGTAAATTAATGAATGAAGGGCGCATCTTTTTACTCCAACTCATAAATTGCAGTAGGTACTGCTAAATGTATGGAATTATTTTAAGGTGCAATGATATATTTGTACGTATTCCAAACATAATTATATAATAATAATGGCGGCTTTTATTACCAAGGCTACGCCAAGGAATGAATGGCGCTCTGTGGCTGCAGTCATGAACTTCTTTACTTCCATGAGGCCGCGAAAGAAGAAGAAAAGGAAGCATGGTTATCAAGTTTTTCCCTAGATTTTCAAACTTTCTAATCGTCATGGGTCGTGCAATTAATTAGCGATTTATTAATTTAAATTAAATTTAAAATTTATTAATTTAAATTAAATTTATACTTGATTTCACACTATTTCGTAACTTATCACTCGGCTATGAACTCTTTATTATCGCTGGGTAACGCTTTATTTATAAATCGCTAAAAAATTCCATTCATATATAAGTACACATAAAAGTCGCACTTATTTATATCACCAGTTAGGTACTTCGCTCGATTATTTCGATTAATATCTGTGGCTCTGAAATTCCACGACTGGCCGCACCGGTCGTCGTCCCGGGCTAATATCGCGTCGACAGAAATGTCAAAACATAACTCATTTCGCGCAGCTTTCAGTCCCGTTTTCGAACCTCCTAGATTATTCTAGGGATTACTATAGCATTTTCGTCGTTTTCAAACATTTGTAGACGATTCCTGAACGTTATAGATAATACGAGAATATAGTAGTGTGTCCTTGAAGGTGATGGATATTTCGATCATGTTGTTGTCATCGACATATATTATTACTAAGGATTCTGTTCATGATCTCTTTTACCATATCGCTACAATATTGTCACGGGTTTACCGGTAGCAACATAACTAAGACAAACAATACTCTATAACTCTATAATAAATTTTTAATTATCTCTATTGGCAAAGTTGATCCATTAAATCATTCCGCTGTATATGAATATTTATTTATTTATTTTATTTTATTTATTTATTTTTTAACGCCCTACAGGGCTTTTACAAACAGATAAGTAAAGTGTACATTAATAGAATATTTATTTAAAAGAAAAAAATAACATGTAAAAATAATAATTACACAAAGTGGAAATAAAATACTTAAAATACAGATACAAATATATAAAGATTAATATAATATAAATTAGAAAGCAAGTATCTAACAAGCGGAAGCATAATAAAAACATAATATAATAGAAATTCAAGAACAAAAAAGTAATAATATTGAGTGAAAAGCTATAGCACATGCTTTGTAAGTCATAATGTAATAATAAATTTACAATACAGTTAGTTATCTCACTCAACCAACAATCAAAACAAATACAAATCAATTATTTAAGTCCAATTTGACAAATACTAGTAATCTTTCAATACATCTTTTAATATATGTTTGAAAATTATACAGTTATTAGCAAAGACGTCAAGTTGCTTGTATCTGTTTGCTAGTCTAGGAAGCCTTTGCAGTGGGAAATCAAAGAAGTAGTTAGTAGCTACCGTTTCCACGGCACAATCTACATGACTTCTAGTTATGCGAGACGGAACACGCAAACAGATACGTTCCAGTAGTTGAAGACAGTCGATAGTACCATTTATTAATTTGTGTAAAGAGAGAAAGTCCGTCACTATTCAAACGTAACAATATTTTTAAATGTATGTTCTGAATTTTGTCAACAGAGGCTTAATATAAATTATAGTCTCACTGAGACCAATCAATACGTGAAACGCGAATAGAAGTCGCGTTGCACCACAAAATAATTGTCATGTCAATTAATAATATAACAAACATTTTATAGCAATTTCCCTATAAAAACCCCATTAAATACAGCAATTCCCCCGCGACACATCAACATCGGAATGTCCAAACCAATAAAAATTTCACTAGCGACTATCATTTATTCAATACTGCATCAAGAAGAACGTAGATCAAAAAATATTGTTTTAATTGTTTAATTATATTATTACGTAATTATATTATATCGTAAGCCTCATTTTATCAAAACTATCAAAATAATGTGACGTTTGTTAATATTAGAGACCAGAACTACTTTCATTATAATTTTTAATATTTCGTGATATTTATTTTCAGTTCGCAAGAACTGATACGAATTTATTTATATAGGAGACTTGTGTGGAAGTCTTTATAGGGTGGCCCAGGGCCTATGACTTGTATGAGCTGGCTTCAGTGATTTATTTTTTATTTTTAAATTTTTTACAAAATACTTTTTTTTTACAAGATAGAGCAAGTTACATATATTGGATTTTTCTCTTCTACATGAGTGACATAGACTCGTGTGTAGAAGAGGAGTATCTAGATAATAAAATGATAAAATGTATAATAAAAAAAACAGATAATAAATTCATCATTTTATATGTTTAGACAATTTAGTTATAATTAGTAAATAATTGGAACATATATATAATAATAAGTTAGCAATAAGTAAAGAAATAATTAAGGTAATAAGTAAGTATAATAAGTAAGTAATATATAAGTAAGTAAGTAAGTAATAGGTACATATATAATAAAATAAAAATTTAATTATTTATGAAGGTATTTTTTCACATTTTTTTTTTAATTTACACAATGTGATTATTTACACAATGTATAATTCACCAATTCTACCATAAGAATATCCACACAATATAAAATTTTTGAATGTTGTATATATATATTCCAAATCAGTTGCTACAGACATCTATTGTCCTTCCCATGACATAGTATACATAGATTTTGCAGCTGGAAATGACTCTGGACCACCCTGTAAGACTTCCATACTCGTCTTCCATATAAATAGATTATCTGAAACTTCCATAATTTATCTGAATTAATAATTATCCCTCTGTGGATAAAATCTAGTAATTGTGTTCTTAGAACATACGTATAACAATATTTTTAGATCTGTTATTCTTTATACATACTACACAGAATTTGATGTGATCACTTCCGTAATGACATTTCGTTTCATTATCGATTTTCCTGATTTTCCCTCTGAGATATTTCACATCAAAAACCGTCTAGAATACGCCTAAGGGCACAGGCGAAATTATTGGAGCAGTAGGAGTGACACGGCAAATGTTGACCTGCAAGTTTGACAAAGACGTGACGTAATACTCAGATGACATCTCTGGCGTGCTTATCATATTTTATGAACGTTCAGAATTTTTTAGTACCTACGTAAATGTGAGTACATTATGTGAAATATAAAAGTTGTACATGGAAGTGAACCCACACACACACACACATACACATGAGTTTCATATACACACACGAAGAAGAAAAACAATTTTTCTTTTTATTGCTTATATAAAAAAACATATCCCGCTCACATCGGTAAAAGAACAGTAGAAAATGCATCGAATGCGATAGAAAGGGACGCAAACAGACATTACACGTGAAAAATGTTCGACACAAGAAAGAGACGGATGAAAAAAATAATGTCTCGCCATGCACTACATATCCTGTGCAATATACTCAAGAATGATCCAAAAAATTATGAAAACATGGAATATTAAAAACCGTTCGCAAAAAGTACCCTAACATTAGAGTGAACCGAATCAACAGCGCGGAACAGAAAAGTCCCTTTACGCAACGTGTCTTAAGCTCGTCGAGAAAATTTCACTTTAAAAGCTCCCCGTCAAGACGCATCCGGACGCGATTAAAAAAGCAGTTCGGAACCAGGGCAAGGAGTGAAAAATGCTTTTCATTCGAGGCGTGCATTTTTTCAAGGAGTGCTACGATCGCGCTTTTTTACGCGGCGGTCGAAATTCAACTTGCACCGAGACGCGGAAAAATGCCATTTTCGATTCGCGCCGTAAAGGAGTGCATACCAATACAGGCGCAAAAAGTTACAATAAAATGCACGAAAAGGCGCATGTGTGGACGCGCGCATGTATCGCGGACGGCCCTCACCCATACGCGCGCGGGGGCCATAAGAATTCTGCACAAGCAGTTTTATTATTATTTTTATACACGTATACGTGGTATTAAAATATATACGGTGGGAGATAAACTGCCGAAGGAAACCGGTTATTGGACTCGGGCGAAAAATGGCGCAGTTCGAATTCCTAAATTGTTTTATATTCACACGAGTGAAATTACTTCACCCCCAGAATCGAAAAAAAAGCGTGTGAATTATGCAATTGAAAATAACATATAAAAAACAAGTTTATATTATACTCCCTTTCTTTGTAAAATATAACAACAATTAAAGACGAATTAAAACATATACCATAACACTAAACTTACAGTAATTTAATATATTTCTGAAATTTCAGATGTTTTGAGCTTTGATAAGACACTTCATGCATTCAAGATTAAATTCTAAAAACATTTATCAGTCAATTTAGATTTTCGACATTCGTAGTGAAGTACCTATTATGCATACCGACGGAGTAATTCAAATTTAGAAAATATTCCGCGACGTTATCGGGCCGCCGTTGCTAGTATTCAAACTTTTGTTATGATTCCTGAAAAAACTATTAAAAATTTGAAAAATCCAAAATTATACTATAATTATTAATTTTTTTATAACGAAAATTTGATAGATCTTCTTGATCGTTGCCATGAGTCTGCTTGCCAAGTTTCAACTCGATTGGATCACGGGAAAAGGGTTTAAAATCGATCCAAAGTTTTTTTCACCCGGCAAGCCGGCAAGCAAGCAAGCAGACGCCACGAGTTAATATAAAGGGATTAAAAAGAGTTAATATGTAAAACCAAATTAATTAATCAATTAGAAAGACAGAAAATATGTAAAACCAAATTAATTAATCAATTAGAAAGACATACGGAAAAATCAAATCCACGAAAAAATATTTGGCTGCTGTGCCGGGATTCGAACCAAGGATCTCCTCCTATCTGGGGCAGGCGCGTTATCCAATTACTCTACAGCGGCCTTGTATATTTCCGTGAATATATCGGCCTTATATGTAAGTCTCATTTATTAATTGATTAACATGTATTATCCATTTTTAGAGCAATCCCCTTTTTCTGGTACGGTAGGCACAAATAACTTTGTGTTACTGCCGCTAGAGGACGCCAGAATTAACCATTTAATTATTTTTTTATTTTTGGATACATTCGAGATACAACACACATATTATGTTCAAGAACACATTCTTATTGTGAAGATGCAATTTTTTCAGAACAAAGTTTCAAAACAAAACCAAATCGAAAAAATATTTTTCCGTGGATCTGATTTTTCTGTATGCCTTTCTAATTGATTAATTAATTTGGTTTTAAATTTCACAGAACTTTATTCTGAAGAAAATGCAACTTCAGACTAAGTAGGTAGGTAATTTGCAAATCATTTATTAGAAAACGATCACGGTTTTGATAAAGATTTAGGACTTTCTATTTTACACATAAATAATTTAGGTCTGAAATTGAATAATTTAAAATCATTAGAAATTAGTAAAGCATGTAAAAGTAGATAAAATATTATTAATAACCAATGAAATTTAAGTACTAGTCCAACTCTAAAAATTTTTCCAATAATTTTGTGTAATCAAGAACATCAGAAAAAATATTAAAAATATATTTTTTATATTATTTCTGAAAAATATATATAAATTAGAAAACCAAACCAAAAGGCATCATTAATTTTGATATTTCAACATATATAAAATACCCCGACGATGAAAGGTTTTTCCGAAACATGTAGGTGTAATTAATCAAATATAAGTAGATTGAAACAAATAATAAAATCAATTACTCTGTAAGTAATAATTTTTAAAATAACAATAATTTGTAATATTCATCACAAAAGTGGACTCGAACAAAAAAATATGAAACAAAACTGAGCGTATTTGAAATAACGATACACAGGAGAATTTCCGAAGCTGTCAAAGAAAATGGAATGTGACGTAGGCACTATAACGAGAAACTTTACGACCTGCATGATCAGCCGAAAGACACAAAATTTATAATATTAGGGAGGCTTCGATGGTCGGACCATATAGAGCAACTCTCTAAAAGGCTGCCCAATAATAAACCTGAAAGAAGGCGAAAAGGTAGAACCAAAATAAGGTAACATGGCAATATAAACAATGACCTATCCATTCTTATTGGAATGATAGTGGAGTGAATGAAGTGTAAACAATTTTGCGAAAACGAAAAAAAATTAACTAATTTTTTTTAAATTAAGATAAATGTCCTTTATTAGCTGGCTTAAGTAATCACTTTACACAACGGAACGTTCAAATGTTATGAGGCCTGTGGCCACCCTACAAACACTTCCATATACGTTTCCCATAAATAGTTTCGTCTAGACAAAATTTAGTAATTGTGTTATCTTTATTTTATCTTTTTTATTTTTAATATTTATGTTTACATAATATTTTACATATTATATGATAAACATTATTTAGTTTTGATGGATTTGAATGAAGATTTGAAAAATTATTGTCACGTGAAATTACAAACTTGAGTATCGAACCGGAGAATATCACAAGTATGGTAGATAACTGTAATTTTTAATAACATATAACACATATACGCAAACAAATACATACTTAAAGATAAGTATACAAAGTAAATATAACAATATTTAAAAAGTCAAATTCCATCACTCATAGAACAAACATATCAAAAATATTATTAAAATTTAATAATTATAACTTATAAGTAAACGAATTGAATAAACCGATTTACTGAATTAAATGGAAAAAATCTAAGAAAAAAATTCCTATACCTATCATGAAAATAACCATAGATGTCTCTATCATAGTACATTCAAATATATGAATGAAACTAATTGATAACATATACACAACTTAAAAAATTTAAGTGTTGTTTATGATGGAACTGGTGAACGTTACATTATGTAAAGTGATCATTTAAGCCAGCTCATACAGGTCGTAAGTCATGGGACACCGTATAAGGGTCGTTTTTGTGAGATTTCTATAATTTATCTCAATTAAATGATTATCCCTCTCTTGACAATATACAGTAATTGTTGTCGTGGAGCATACATATCAAAAATATTATTAATATTAATTAATTATATATTATAATTTATACTTGTAGAAGCTTGAAGGACTGCTCTTCCCGAAACTAGTAGAGGAAAATAAAAAATGTACGCATGGTACAAAGTTAAAATAATATTTTTTTATACCAAAAAAGTTGCGTCATGAAGTGTCAATAATATCTATTAAATTTATTTAGCTAAAATTGAGATAGATTAAAAATAGTTTTGTAAGAAATTCCTTTTAGAAATGCAATTTTACAACATTTCTAAGAAGTATGTACTTTAATATGTATTTCAATAAAATAGATGAATCACTTTATAATTACGCAGTAAAAATATGACTACTGAAAAAATATTTAGCTGACACAGGGAAAATCGTAAAATATTTTTGCGTTCGATACAAAAGAGTTATAAAATATGTACGGAGGTGAACAAAACTTGTACTTTGGGAGAGGGGATTGAATCACAGCGGAAGAATATCCACTCCCACGACTGTCTAAGACACATTTAAAATGCATTTTAAATATTTATTCTTGGATATTTTAATATTATAGTAAACAAGACTCATTTTTCCAATAGATGTATTATTTAAAATGTTGTTCCAGAACGAGTCTTTTAAGTAATAAAAAGTAACCCATAAAAACCAAGTTTTTATTTTACTCCCTTTTTTTGTAAATTAAGTTTACCGTCATGTAATTAAATAATTGATTGACTAAAAATGAAACATGTCTAGACAAATATCTATGTCAAAAATCTCTAAAAATATCTCTTTATTATTTGATTTCTTCCCAAAAAACCTAAGTGTGCTGTCATCTGTGAACCAATTGTCATAAATTTTCGAAATTCGTAGTGAAGTACCTATTATTACTACCGACGGATTAATTCAAATTTTAATATTCCGTGACGTTGTCGGGCCGACGTTCTTAGTAATCAAACTTTTGTAATGATTCCGATTTGAAAAAAACATTAAAATATCTAAAAATCCAAATTTATACTATAATTATTAATATTTTTTTAACGAAAATTTGACTGATCTTCTTGATTGTCGCCACGAGTCTGCTTGCAAGGTTTCAGCTCGATTGGATGGCGGGAAAAGGGTTAAAAATCGATCCAAAGTTTTTTCACCCGGCAAGCAAGCAGACGCCACGAGTTGATATAAAGGGAGTAAAAATGTGTACTTATAATAACGCGCGACTTATATATTAAACAAGATATATTAAATGTCAAAATGTATGAAAGTATATATGGGATGACCAAATAGCTTGAAATTTGAACAATGCATTGTGTAAAGTGATCACATAAGCCAACTAATACAGATCATAAGCCCTGTGGTCACCCTGTTAAACTTCCATGTTTATATGTTTCTTGACGTAATAAGGCTTCTATAGTTTATCTTAATTCATGATTATCCCTCTGTGGACAAAATCTAGCCATTGAGTAGCTTGTTGGTCTTGTGGCTAGGACTCTCGCCTCGTGATCCAAAGATCGCGGGTTCGAACCTCACTCCAGACCGGCAAGTTAGTCCTATTTTCATAGCACAAGCGTTTAGCTTAGTTTGAAAATAGTAAGAATATTGTGTATAGTGTTCGCATGAAAAAAAAAGTATTCTTAGAACGTGGGTATATACAGGGTATTTTGTATTTTTTTTCAATATTTTTCATTATTTTATTTAAAATGTTGGACTGTCACTACAGTAACTTACATGGATTATTAAAAATTCATTCGCTTTAATACAAGTCAAATAAAATGACATAAACATATATATTTTTATAATTTTTTAAGTTTTTAATAATCTTATTTGACGTGCTCAAATCAAAGTTAATATTTTTTTAATATTGCACATGAGTTAGTAGTGATAGTCCAAAGTTTTACTGAAAATAAGACAAAAATATTTAAGTGCAAAATTTGATGTCGCTTTCCTCCGTAACTGTCGACATTTCACCCAAAGTGTGAAGAATATTTTATATTCAAAAATGCATTCGACTCCCCCGAAGTTTTCACTACTAGCTATGAGACACCACGTATAAAAATAATGCTGAGAAAAACCTAGTTTGAGTCTCTTATGTATCATAGTAACAAAGTCTATAAACACACATTATACGATCATGTGATGTTGCATGTGTGATTCGTAATAGACGCGCTGGGGTGTGTGCGGGACGTATATTTTTATTACGAGGAAATAAAGCCAGATGTTATATGGACAATAAGAGATAGCGCGTCTATAAAACCATCCCCAGTCGAGATATAATTGTATTGAGAGACGTTATGCATTCAAGATTTTATTAATCTAATAATAATTAATAATTATTTAGGTTGCGTAGCTGAGATCAAGGAGCTCGGTACCGTCTTTTATGCAAGACTGATGTTTTCAACTCATACAAATCTAATTAAGATAAATTATATAAGTCTCTCAGAGACGAAGCTATTTATACGAGAAACGTGTATGGAAGTCTTCCACAAAAGGAGTTTTAAAAAAAAAGATTTTCAGGCGTATTCTAGTGTATATGTTAATAACTGGGAAGAATATCATAATATATACATTTGGAAAACATTAATAACCTCGCAGGTCTATATTTCTGCAATGGTAACGAGTTGAAAATGTTGAAGCAACCATGGCCTAATATTAATAGTTATGGAGTTATGTAATATCAAAGTTTGCATTTTTTTTCAATGTTTTTGATTTATTTTTTACAAAGCGTTGAAGTATCATTACAGAAACTTACCTAGATCGATTACGAAAAATTTATCTGTTTCAATAAAAGTTAAATAAAATTACGAAAACCCTGCAGAAATTCCAATTGGAATGTTTTCCAATAGTAATTTGAAGTTTTTATCATTTTACATGATTTTTATTAAAGGGAATAGATTTTTCATATTCGATATAAGTTACTGTTATGATAGTCCAACGTTTAACAAAAAATAAGTTAGAAATCTTGAAAAAAAAAATTAAATTTACAGTCGCATATCTCCATAACTATTGATATTAGTTCATGGTTGTTTCAACATTTTCGACTCATAATCAAGGCAGAAATATAGTTTTGCGAGGTTATTAATGTTTTCCAAATAACCCTGAATATGTAGGTAAATTAAAATGAATATTGCTTAAGACGATCGTCCGGCAAAATTAGGAGATTCGAAAAAGCGGAGCTAGTGTGCGGCGCACCATTGTTGTTAAGACGTTTAACTGAAGCTACGTAACCAGCTACAAAATCGACCACAGCACGTTACCAACACGTGCGTGATAGCAGCGATACCAGATTAACGGAAGCGACAGTGTGATTGTTTGCGAAATTGTTTGAATGAAAGAAGTGTTTAAATTAAATTCGTTTCCAGTGACTTTGTGATTTGTTAAAATAATTAATAAATCGTGAATTAATTTCCAGCGTTTACATTTGCCTGCCACAGCCACGTCTTCTTTTTTCTTCTTCCTTGCACTGTCCCGACTCGTTGCCTAGATGGACTGTTGGGGTCGGCTGTTCTCGTTCTCAGATTGTATCGTCTTCGGTTCTGGGTACATCCAGGTCGTTTTTCTATAGGGTTTTGGAGCATTTTGTCATCCAAGAGTTCTTTGGCCTTTCTCTGGATGACTGTCAACTAAGCTACATAGACATTGTCCGCTCTAATTCCTGTGTGTCGGTGATGTAACGTAGGTCTACCTGTCATAAGAAATATGAAATATCTACCTTATTTACGAAAACTAAAACGTCACATTTTTTGTAATCATCGAATACACATTTTCACACCAAAATGACTAAATTAAACTGTTAGGAATGTACGGATTTTTTAATTAGAAAATATTTATTCATTACTCTCGTATTTTCGGCCAGTGTGTAGAAGAGAGAAGAATATTGCACATCGTAGTTAAATCGAGCAAGAAAGAGTATGACAATACCACACATTTCATGTAGGACAGAGATGGCGGTTGCTTGTGTTTCGGCGAAAGCGAAAACAATATAGAAAGAGTACGGTAGAGTCGGGTAACACGTGTTAGACAAAGACGGAGTGCAGGCGACTGACGCGAGCTGGCGACCGCGTCGTTGAATTCAGTTGCTAATGATACGTCAGCGGAAGCGCACGCAAATTCGATATGCCATGATTTTATAATAATTTACTAAAATAATGCAAATATGTACGTTTACCTTACATAATTACATAAAGGGACCATTAAAAAGTCTTATCTGTATCGTACATATGTATATTTTATCACATATTAAAAACTATGCCGATTTTTAATCAGGTAACGCTGTACTACACCACCGTCCCCGATGGTATTTTTTAGCACAGTCTTTTAAGAGTTAACGTGTGGTCTGGTGGTCTCCGTCTTATGTACCCATACCATTTCAGCTGTCGTTCCTCCAGCTTACTGTTTACATCCATGACAACCAGGCCACGTCTTGCGACAGTATGATCCGATGGTCTTGCTTTGCGTCTATTAGTGGATAAAAAAAATACGTGTTCAGTCGGAACGAAGTTCCTTACGCCTCTTCTTCAATTCCGAATATCGTTCGATATAGAGATCTAGCAGGCGCGTGCATTAGGAACATTGAAGCATGAATCTTTTTTAAACGTTTATATGGAAAAAAATAAAATTCAAATATTTATGCTACAGATTTTTATGATATATCAAAATATGAATACTGTGATATTTTTTTTCAACTGGTTGAGCAACTTAGTAGGTAGAAATTTAAAAAAAAAAATTATTTGTTTTAAAGTACTTATATATTAATTAATTACACGTACATGATTATATTAGAAAATTATCACAGGTTTGATAAAGATTTAGGACTTTCTATTTTAAACATTAATAATTTTGGTCTGAAATTGAATAATTTAGAATCATTAGATATTTTTTTATAATCAATTAAATTTAACTACTAGTCCGATTATAATTTTTTCAATAAGTTTGTGTAATCAAGAACTTCATATTCAAATGATATTCAAAAATATTTTTTTAAATGATTTATAAAACCAAAACAAAAGACATCATTCATTTTGATATTTTGACATATATAAAACACCCTGACGACGTTTTTCCGAAACATGTAGGTTTAATTAATAAATGTATAAATAGAATAAAACAAATAATAATAATAATTTATTTTTTTACTATAATGATAATTGTGATACGTATATTATGAAATATATTTTGTATACCATTTTTTTCAAAATAATTTGGTTACATAAAAGTCATGCTGCGATGTTCCCACTGCACGCCCCAGAGATCTAGATAGTTTTATTTTATTTTTTTATTTTTAATTTAAAGACTATCGACAGGTCAGAATGACCCTAATGTATAATCATTTAGGACAAGGTGATTAGTAGTTACATTTTACAGTAAAGCATTAACACATTATACAATATATATGTATAGTACAATGTGCATGATGAGATGAACGAAGTTCACAATCTCCGCACGACATAATATATATTTGTATATGTTCGTATTAGTTTCTCCGTAATATATATAAATAGTAAAACATTCTAATCACATTATATACAGTAAATACTTGTATCAAAATGTAAAATTTTATTAACATACTTTCCTAAGTTTTTTATTTTATTTATTACAAAATTGTTTTATTGTTGCAGTTTCCATTTCTCGAATCTTCATTGCAAAATTGCAATAATAAGAAAGTGTAACTCAAGTATGATTTAAAACAATAATAACAAATAATTTTTTACAAAACTTCCACGCGTTCAATATTAAGGTAATACAACCTGTCCCGTACGATGCTCGTCTACTCGAATCTTAAAACTCGCACGCACACATACACACACACACACATAGACACTCGTATATAAGAGAAAGTCCCACGGAGAGGGCATAATAGATTCAAAACAAACATTTACAAAAAATACTGAATTTGTGGCGAAGAAAATCGCAAAAAAAGTGTCCTTACTTGGAAGAATAAGAAGACATATAAAGAAACATACAAGTTTATTAATATACAATACTATGATCCTCCCACACATAGATTATTGTTCCAGTATATTATTTATAAGCAACGAAGGAATGCTAAAGAAACTACAAATAGTACAAAACGCATAATACTGAAGTGTAATAGGAGAACTAAAATAACAAAAATGTTGAATGTCCTAGGACTGGAAACTGTAAATCAAAGAATAATATATAACGTAATGGTGCAAATATTTAAAATTAAACATGGATTAGTACCCAAATACTTTGATGACAGGATGGAGATGAATAAGGATTTTCATTCCTACAATACAAGAGGAAGCGACAAAATAAGACTACCAAAGAAAAAGAAAAACACCTCACAAAATTGTGTGATGTATAAAGCTATAAAAATTTTCGATAGCCTGCCAAAGGAAATTCAAAATATTTAGAATATAAGGAGCTTTAAACTGAAGTGCAAAAATTATATTATAAAAACTTTTAAATGATTAGATGGAATGCAACACGTCCAAGTGAAATCATGTATTAGCCCACACAAAATTATGTGTGGAACTAAATTATTTAGATAAATAAAGAAATAACGCTTTTTCATTACTTGACGATTTCTACCAGTTGACCCCTACCGCGAGCCGCGTTAAGGAACTGAATTCCAATAAAATAAATATTGATTTCTTAAGGGGGGGGTAAGGTTAATTCGTACAAAAAAAGGCATGTTTTTGTGAATTTTTTGTGACGACACAGTTAAAATCTCTTTATTAAAACCAATGGTACATTAAAGTATGACATTTGAAAAATATTGTGTAAAATTTTTAAGACGAAATATTGAAAAATACGGCAATGGCACCAATTATTCGGACGTGTCTCGGAAAAAAGTAGAATTACGGTGTCCATCATAACTTGGTGCTAGATCATCTGAAATCAAAAAATCAAAGTTCATTCGTTAGATAATAACTTTTACCAGGTAACGCTGGGAGGGTGGTTTTTTGAAATTTAAATTTTTCAATTTTTTGGAACACTTTGAAGGGAAAAACGCGATTTTTTGCGAAAAATTTCTATTTTAACTAATTTGTTATTAAAAAATAAAAATTAATAAAAAATTTGAAAAAAAGTCTCCAGCGTTACCTAGTAAATTATGTACAAAAATAGTGTTCAAAATTTCAAAAGGATCGGTGCAGTAGTTTTGAAGTTATGATGGACACCGACTTTGAAAACGTGAGATGTGGGGAAAACGCTTTAAAGTTTTGCACATTGTAAAATTCAAAATAAAACTCAACACTTATTTTTACTTACACATAATCGTCGATGCCATGTTCACACAGCAAAGAGCTTTCATCATCAGCATCTTTTTGTCCTTGTCTACGCAAAACTCTTTCAATACAATAGCACGTCCGGTAGTCCTCAGGTGAGCGCGTCTCTTAGCTGCCCGAGCAGGTATAGAAAATCAGTCTGAGTATCGCTCAAATGTTCATAATTTCTTCAATTTTGCTCCGATTGACTTGAAATTTTGTCACAATATTTTTGCGATGTTATACATTCATTAAAAAGATTAAAAATAAAATGCAAAAAAAAAAAACGTTAAGAACCTTACCTCCCCTTAAAACGCAACATTTTTATAAGTGTCACCCTTCGATTGGCGAGCACTTGCCCGAGAGCCTCCCTGAAAATAATAATAATTGTGGTAGGAGTGACAGAACCTTCCAGTACCGAAGACAGCGATCGCCCCAAACACCGCGAGCCCTCGTACATTTCACCAGGGGTGCATTCTCCTCGACAAAGAGCGACATTTTCCGAACACAGTTTTGTTGCGTTTTTCATATATTATTTTTTGCGGCGCACTGCAGCGCACATTTTATTTATACATTTTTTATGTCCCGCCATACATGTCGGGCGCATTTTTTTTCCGCTTTTCCGTACGTATGGAGAACTGGCGTTTTTTTCTTTTATCCTACCCGTATTTTCCATCTGAAGAAAACTGTATGGAACGGGGGGCCCAGCGCGCGCGGGCGGCAGTACGTCGAGTTCTTGGCTTCTTTAAGAAGTCTGAAGACTATAAATATTTTAACGTAAAGGGAAACTATAGGATTACCATAAAAATAAAGAAAAAAATCATCTTGTCCCTAGAGGTAAATTTTAATGAATGATCCGTGTGTTGTGCATTATTTCAATCAATACTTCAATATGGTATCATTCGGTGGGGAGGATCATATAAAACATCATTGAACACACTCTCAATAGCACAAAAGAGCATAATTAAAGTTACTTCTTCTTAAAACACAGCTTAATTATTTTGTAGTGACATTAACCTGATCTGACCTGACTAATGGGAAATGGGCTCTGAAACATGTTGAATTTTTTTCAACAAAAAAGTGGTGTAAACAAAGTTTATTTCTATAAAGTATAATAATTAAAGTTACCTAAATAAACATAACTTACCCTACAAATCAATAATTCCAAGAATTTTGTGTGCCTTCTGTTATGGAAATTTAAAAAATACATCATTACCTACTATAAATCTTTAAAGAAAGAAATTAAATGGATTCTGTAACTTCCAGGTCTACAAGATCATTTCTTAATTTAAAAACGCCCAAATAAAAACACAAGCGCAGCCCAGAACCATTAATTCTTTGTAGGAATTAAAACATTCAATAATTACCCGAAAAATTAAAAAAAGTCAATTAAAAACAGTAAAATCAATAAATAAATTAAATAAATAGCCATTGTTTTCATGAGTAAAATAGTGATAAGTATTTTTTATTATTTTCTTTTAATAAAAGGTGTATATTATTATTTTTACACAAAAATCGATCCCTGAACGGATCTGGTCCGATTCGCTACAGTTATCTCAGGTTTTGGATTTTCTCAGGTCAGAACGCCAAAGTTGAGATCAGTGAAGAATCAGCGAAGGATTGAAATCACCTAGAAACGGGTGGTGTTTATAGACCCGAATGCTAAGACTACGAGAAAGTGAACGAATGACAAAGTTGTGTTGATAACCACAAACGAGCAAGCAAACTTGGCCATCCAGAAAAATCAGCAATGGCTGAATATGTACTTTCTAGATATCCATGCCATCACTACAAAGTCCTAGGAATCGAAGAGCCTAGGAATGCCCAAAGGTTACCATGTATATCTTGTCAATGAGGCACTCGAGATCTGTAAGCACTCTGTGATCAATAGAGATGACTGTCTCAAATTGAAAACCTATTGGTACCCGGCGCTTCAAACACTATCTCGTCGCAGATTCCGCAACGATAGTTAACCGACGATACACGTATGGAACATGGAACACAAGACAACTCGTGACAATACATGTCTTCAACACGGTATTGCCAAGGAATACATAAACATGGAAACAACCTGATTTCGACACGGTATTGCCAGGCAGTACTTAACCGCAACATCATCAACGGGCATTGCAACACATCAGCCTTGATGATGGAATCCGATACGTCGGCCAGATGTGCACAGCAGATTATTCCAGAAAACAGTGTACAGTGTTGACTACATTTTAATCAAATGTGTAAACACACATGTACGTCAGAAAGTGCAATAAAGTGCCTAGAAATTGTAATCAGTTATAATAAATCTTCCTCTTCTTCTTCTGCTCTTTATTCTATTGGGTCTGGGTCCCTGCACCGCATAGGAGGTTCCAACGCTTCCTATCTTCGATTGCGCTCTCTACGTCAGCCTAATTTAGTTGCAACCTCGCTTCGCAGCAGTCCTTCAACTGTTTCCGCCAGCTCCTCCTAGGACAGTCCCTTGGTCTTCTGCCTTCTGGTCTTGCCTAGAATATCCGCTTTGACATAATCAAATAAATAAATACAAATATTTTTTTCTTGATATTTTTTCATTTTCCCGTTTTACAACTCGTCTGAAGTGTGCATTTACCATTCTCGTGAATACATGCAATCATATTGGATGATAGCCTTCCTTTGGTAAAACGTGCCAACTCAACATTTAATAATGCCAAGGGATATATAATTAACTTTTATTGGAACAACGACGGCGCAGTTACTCTGACCCTTATACATTCCCCTTAATATTCAATTCTGCTGAATGTATTAAATAATTTTCCAACAATTCTATCTTAAAATAAACATTATGATAATAAATAAACCTTATGATAAAAAAGGCACCTTTGGCTAACTTGACTGAACAATTTTATTTTTTATTTTTGCGTTCTCAGGAGACTATCTTCTTCTAATTCTTCTCAGCCATAATTGTTCCACTGTTGGATGTAGGCCTTTTCTAAAACCTTTCAAAGTTTTCTATCTTGGGCTATTTGTTGCCATCTTCTACACACAAGCTGGACAATGTTATCTGTCCACCTTTTTAATTAGTGTTTTTTTTGTTATAAAGGGCTTGCGCTGATTGCGCTATTCACGCTGCCAGTGTAGTTCCGTGCCCAAATATGTGACAACAACAATGCTTCCTGCATTTTAATTAAAATTCATCGGAGGATTACCCGAGATTTATAATATGAAAAAAATAAATGATGTCCAGAACTGACCAGACAGAACGCCGCGCTTTAGGAGCACACATAACCTATATGAAATTTCACTGGATTCAAGTAATATTTTCTCAATTTGTCTTATTCAAGAATTATCACAGAACCAGCTAAGGAACTTGCTTTCAGCTTTATGGTGATACTGGAGCAGTCTTATAGGATGTTTTCTTGTCCCTATTTTTAATTGTCAGTTCAATTGTAATTATCCCTTGAATTTTGCGGATCAAGGTGCACTAGTATCATTATATTTTGTTTGTTAAATATCCATGATGGGCCTTAAATTATTTACCTTTATATTATTCTTGTATGAAAATTTTAGTTTCACTAAGTTTATCTTTCATGTAATTGGACTGACTTTGAAGTAATCGTAGTGCAATTTGCGTAATCTAGAATAACTTTACGTTTATTATTTAAATTTTGTTAAACCTGTGAGAAAGCGAATTCATTTTTATGTAAATGAATAAATGTTATTTTATTGTCAACTGACATTTCGATTTTTCTTACAATATACCTCTTCCGCAAAGCAATGTGTATCATGTGTAGTATTCTAGCTACAGTACAATTTAGAATTTTATTTAATCAATGGACCCATATTCTCATTGCAATACCGTCTGGTGGTCGGAGCATGATGTGCATGTAAGTCCGAGGAGCCTTTTTTTGTAAACGAAATGGCATGTCGGTAAGGCAACGTCATATTGGCTCTTCTTTTATTGTTCCAGGGTCCTCATTTCAAGATTTTTGGTGACCCTCTGCCACTGTCCTGTATCGCTACGTGTACCGCCCACTGCTATTTAAGCTTTGTTATTCTTTGTTACCTTTGTTTGGCGTTTTCTAATTTTGTCATGGAGACTGATGCCTTTCTATTGCTCGCTGAACGCACTTTAGCTTTTGTAAGTTACAGACAGTGAGGGACACAGTTTCAAGGACATGTGTCATCACTGGCAAGATACACGAGTCATAGACTTTAGCTTTTAAATTTACGGGCACTTCTATATTTTTAAGTAGGTGTATACTTTAACTCATGACACGATGGGACGAAACAATCTGCGTTTTGCAGATGATGCCATACTTCTTGTAAGCAGAATCGAACCAAGAGTGAATGTGAGAATTTCAGGTTAGAACTGAATTCAGCTAAATCAAAAACACGCTCATTACATACCACTATGACAATGACCAAATCAAATATAATTAACATAATCATCATCATCACGTTCATGTAGGGTCAGGGACCCAAAGACTCTACAAGATGCTTCCATATTCCCCATGTTGCTATGTAAATGGAACATGGAATGCTTTTGTTGAAATCAAAAGCCGCATTGAACAAGTTGGTGCAAGAGTTAAGGTTATTATTACGGTCGGTAGACATATTTAACTGTTCGCCCTATACCTCCGCGGGAACAAGTTGTTTTCCTGATGACGTTGAATACGACTTCAACGAAACGTCGAGAATCGTTTCTCGGAAAAACATACGATCCGTATAAAATATCCGGAACCATTTACAGTTAAAAAGTTGGTGCAATATCTATTCGAATGAAAATGATGCTCTGCAGTTATGATCTCCATCTAGGATTACAAATGCGAATGTTAAATTCTAAGTGTTCCCGACATTATTTTACGGAATGGAAGCATGGTCACTTGTCAAAGAATTGATAAGGCGTCTTGAGGCATTCGAGAGGTGGATCTATAGAATAATCTATAAATAAATAAATAAGCTGGATGGACAGAGTTACGAATGAAGACGTTGTGGTTCATATGAACAGAGAAAGAAAGAAGAGAAAGAAGTAAATAAAACAATTAAAATTTGAAAAATTGCATGTCTCGTATACGTGGTGAGACATCCAGAGACGTATAAGATCTTTCACGTCATGATGCAGGGTAGTTGGGGCCCTGGAAGAAGGAGAATATCTAAGCTAAAAAACCTGTGACGATGTTAGCCACAATGATAGTCAACGTCCGTTGAATGCATAGGACACAAGAAGAAGATGGGAATCAGAAGTTCATGAACACAGTCACCGTCCAACCCTTGACATTATGATCATATACTTGATCCATGCTAAGTGCATTTCACATGCTAAGACTATGTAGCTCTCGGGGCACACTGAACTCTCTTTACTTCGCGATGGTTGACTCGGTTATCAGTTATGGCGTGAGCATGTTATGGTCTTACCTATAAAACATACATTGATAAAATCAAACAGTTACAATTAAGATTCCTAAAACTTATACTAGATAATAGAACTAAATGTATGCACAAGGATGATTATAATAAATTATTCAAAGTATGAAAAATATTTCCTACCAATTGACCAAAAAGTAAAATGTTATATAATTCTAGAAGAAATGATAAATAATATTAATATACACACTGACACGCATCATAACTATGCAACCAGATCGATAGGACGAATAATGAGAATACCAATCACTAACAACGTGTATGGTGAAAGAAAAAGAGATTATATTGTGCCAAGAATCTTTAATAAATTAGATACAAAATTCTTTGAGATGATGCAAGACAAAAAAAACTCCATTGGCTTCAAAAAAGTACAAGCTAAATGAATATATATTGAAGCTATGTACCTAATCTTACATTAATTTATAATTACATATCATGTATCATATGTAAAAATCATGCAATACTCCATAATGACCTACACTATAATCTTCATTATAAAATAAAAATTATTGTTAAAATATATTGAAGGCAAATATGCCGTAAAACTGCTGTGCAGTTTGGCATGTGTATCTATGTAATGTAATAAGTACCAAAAAATAAATAAATATGAAAAAAAATCTTTGTGGTCCAGCTTGCTTTGCCCTATCTCTTCTAATCCTATTTTGACAATATCCGCTCATCTCCGTCTTGATATTCTCCTCGATCCTGTCGGCATTTTTGTACGGGCTGCGTGTTACCGTACTCGTTATTGTCGCTACTTCTCCTCTTTGCTTACAGATTTCTGGGATAGTACACAATTCCAAGCTTTGAGTATCGGTAAGTATCTCATACTGGACGATAAATCTTCAGGGAAGCATTTTGGATTAGTAGAAATAAGAGTGTTTGCGATTGCGTGTGAATGCTTATTTCTCACTGGAGAGAAGCTCCGGGAGCAAGTGAAGAAGGACAAGTAGAATGATAAAAAAAGTCGCGAAAGACCCGACTGCCTCTTTTCATGTGCAACCTCGTATTATCTATGCCATCTGAGGTAATTACACAAGTTCGTTGGCAAGACGTGAACTGCGATCGCAGTATTGCGCGCACTCGTACATGAATACATGGCGCAATTGTTTTATCGGACATTAATTGCAACACGGAATTGGGTCAAGTATGCCTAATAAACAAAAATATTATACAGTAGTGTCAAACAAAAACTAATATGTGCCAACCTGTACATTAATTTGTTCCTGAAACTAAAACCCGTTCTCCGATATTAAGAGGGATCACCATTCATATACCTACATATTATATGGGAAAGTATATATAGATTTTTTTGGGCTTCTATCATCTCTTCTGTCTTCATATCTCCTGTCATAGACTGATTTAAGTGATCACTTTACATAATGTAACACTGATTCCACACATGGTCGACCCTTATTAAAGAGTTAAGTTTATTATTACGGTCGTTAGACATATTTAACTGCAATTTAGATATTTTATCGAACCGTATGTTTTTCCGAGAAAAATTCTCGTCGTTTCGTTAATTCGTATTCAACGTGATCAAGAGAACGACCTGTACCCGCGGAGGTATAGGGTGGACTGATTACTGTTTCCGAGGCGTAAATTATACGCACTTTGTCGTGGAGTAAAGTGTTATTGTGGCGTAAATTACATACATGCAACAAAGTAATCAGTCCGCCCCATACCTCCGCGGGTACAGGTCGTTCTGCTGATGACGCTGAATACGACGTCAACGAAACATCGAGAATTGTTTCTCGAAAAAACATACGGTTCGTATAATACATCCGTAACCACTTACAGTTAAAAATGATCGACCCTTATAAATAGCTTCATCTCTGTGAGATATTTAAGGACTAAGGATAATATTAGGTCCATACATATGAAATTGGCGTTTAGTATGGGAGGAACATAAAGCCGATTTTTTTTAATTATAATATATTTATTTAATCAAAGTATGTACCATTGCTATCTATGCACTTTTGCCATCTCATAGGTAGTTCATCGATCCCTTTACTAAAAAAACCATTCGGACGGGAATCAATAAAATCTTTGAAGGCGGTTTGGACTGCCCCATTGGAGTTGAATTTTTTCCTTTGCAAGAAGTTATCCAAATTTTAAAAAAAATGGTGATCTGTTGGGGC
>JADDOH010010058.1:0-18089 GCA_016648135.1 Agrypnia vestita | reverse complement strand
CTAGTTATATACATGCAGTATTTTTTCACATTTAAAAAAAATCGATACATGTCCAAATAAGTGTGCAATAAATCTTGCATGTCTGATAAAAATGACTGAGATGTACCTACTTTCGGTGTAGAGCGATTACATAGTTTGTAAAACACGATAAATTTGGATTTAACAAATGATTGATAGCTCGATAGAAACGGTAATAAATAGTCAGTTGGATGCTTTGCTAGTTAACGATACAAATTATTTTTTAATGCAAAGCGTATATTTTATTAGGTATATGGAAGATATTTTATTTTACAGTAAAACATTAATTTATTATGGGCTTTCAGCCATCATCACGCTGTTACAGCCGTACAGTCGAATAAACATAAAAATGCAAAACAATGATACCGGTTTGTCGTCAGATCTTACACGTCAGCATAAGTCTTATTAAAAGTGACATACACTCAGTACACTCTTCCATGACTGACTCAAAACGAATGAGTTAAAAGTTCTGTAAATATTGTCACGTATCGTGACTGCGGGAGGAATTAATGAAAACCCTGGAAATTAATTACAGATTTATTAATTACTGATTAACTAATCAGTTAATGTACAAAGTCAATTAAGAGTATTAAATTTAACGCTATTCTTTAAATTACACTATTTCCTCATTTATCACTCGTAAATAGACACTTTATTATCGCTTTAACACTTTATTCAATATTCACTAGAACATTCCATCCAGTTTTCTCACGTATTATAAGCTTCGGTTTATTTTTCTACGTAAGAATTCGCTAGATTATTCGCCTGAGTTATCGCACGGTTGGCCACCGTGACCTCCGCAGCCCGCGGCTGCCTGGCTCGTATTTATATCCGTGTATCGAGGTTCTTTGTGCTTTCTGGCTTTTTCGAGTATTTAGGAGACGATTCTCGTGAATTCTAGATTCTTGTAAATGTTTCTCGAACGTTTCAGATGTCTCCCGAAAGCCGTAGTTTACGCTAGGCCGTCCTGAAGTCTTCGATAGTGTTGTGATACAATATATTATCAGAAATAATTAATCAAAAATGACGGAAAATGATTATATAATATAATAAATCAATAAAAAATAATAACATTCTTTGCTTAACGCGATAACTGCGCACTTTCACATATAGAAAGGTAGATTTGACAGCAGTACCTCCCCCTTATTCTTAGGATAACAATGTTGATATATTTATTAGTAACACGTAAAATAGAAAGGACCTACGAGTAAAGTTCCTATGAGAAACGTGAAGACATCCGTCAAACTTCAACACTGACGATGGATGCGGTATTATACAACAGGTGTCTCATAACCAGTAGCAAAAACTTTACAGGTGGATTCCTGCCTTGATAATGAGTCCTAAATGTTCAAGCAACCATGACCGATATCAATAGTTGTGGAGATATGCAATATCAAATTTGCATATTTTTTTCAATATTTCAGACAATATTTCGTCATAATCGTAGAACAATGACGGATGTGCAAAAAATTCCATATTGACTTTTTTGGATCGTTAAAAAGTGAAAGAAAGAAGCCATCTAATGGTATATAAAAGGTGTATTTTTTCTCATTAATTTAACCGTTATTATACAAAGTCGGTATAACGACAGTTCTGATTTGCATTCGTAGAACAATGCAGCATGTGTAAAAACGTCATTGTGCTGACTATATTTGAGGTTGGAAAGGTATCAACTTTAAATAACTAACTCAAGTTTCAAAGAAAAATCATTTGTAGCTATAGAACTATGACACAAAGTGTCTTTATGTAAATAAAACTTCAAACTACTCTCCTGCAAACTTGAGAAAAATCACATGCATCGTTATTCTACGATTATGACGATTTTTGAAAAAAGTTGGACTATCATTACCTACAATAGTGATTACGTGTAGTGTAGTCCGACTATTTTCAGATTCCAGTGACAACATTTGGAATATTCATAATTCTCAACATTATATAGCGCTACTTCAGCGCAAATATACGCCGCTGTTTAAAAGATAATGGTGCAAAAGATAAAAATATCATTTCTCCATCGGAACAATTGAGTGACCCAACATTTATAGTATGTGGATCATTTTCTTTTTGCGCAAGAAATCTGACATAACAAATTATGCCAAAATACCCGAGAAATTGTGTCAAAATACGGTTCGCGAATGCATCGCGCCCACAAACGCGCGGCAAGATCCCCCGCGTTTGCATTATTCTAATTCGGCCCGTAACGCAGTGAGAGTGGTCGCGGAAAAACGGCAAATGCCGCCATTCGTATTCCGCGCGCGGCCATCTTGAATCGCGATTGTTTACGGCGGGAAAAAACGAAAGTGGGCATTTGTTTATTCCGAATGTCGGCCGGAGGATTACCAAACCCTGCACCCCGCGCGGAATTGTAAAACAAATGACGAATTTTTGCGTAATCGACCGAGTAAAATGACGCTTCAAGCGTGTATTGCGTTGCTTTTACTTTTTTTTGAGTAAGAAGACCAACAACTTCCGAACTCGGGAGTGTGCGGGTACAGCGTACCTACCTACAGGTCAATTTTTTGGTCATGACCCTTTAAGACTGAACCGATAAACTTCAATGTATGCGTGAGCGATATTAAGAAGATACTACATAGGCTGTCTCGTAGCTAGTAGCAAAAATTCGGCTTCTTTTTAAATAGAAAGTATTCCTTACTAGCTGTTGTAATCCGTCAAATATGTCGGACCCTACAGAGTAATATTTATTTATTTATAAAAAAAAGGGAAAAAAGAAAGAAAAAAAAAGAAAGAAAATATAAGGAGAAAAAGAAAAGAAAAGAAAAAAAAGTTTTTATACTATAAAAAAGTTACGGATATTACACGAAATTACGACGGACGGGCAGACCACGAAATTATTATAATTGGTATGGGATTGGGATACTTTGGGTGAAATGTCGACAGTTACGGAAATGAGTGACATCAAAGCTTACATTTTTTTTCAACCGGTTTAAAAACAGTTTGAACATCACTACTGTTTAGTGCCAAGAGTAAAAAATCGACCTGCATCGCAGGTTTTCTTTCTGGATCAAGAGGATGAAAAACATTCAGGTACCAATTTCTGCAAGCTTTTAATGATTTTACTTGTATAAAAGCGAGCGTATTTTTAATATTCGATAGAAGATAAAATAAGAAAAACGCAGTCTTGCAATAGATAATAATTAAAAAGACTACACTACTGAAGAATCGTGTAAACAATGCTATTAATGTCTTGCTACGCTTACCTTGCTCTTCGTTTTTTATGATCGGCGGTTTGCTTTTACACTATTTACCTACCGTTTTTCTGGCTTATACTTACTATTTCCATATTTTTAATATATAACTATGTACCAGGACACAATTATTCTTACGTCTATTTACTCATTTTTATATTCTGTTACTTACTTCTGTACTGTTATTTTTTTATAATTTATAGAAATTAACTTTGTACACATTATTATTCGATAAAAATTTTTTCTTGCACTTATATTATTTCTGCACATACTTATTTTAATGCATAATATATGGTGTATTTGTGTGCTATGTTATGTGAAAAATATTGTAGTAAACATTGCCTGTCTCGACACAAATTTTGCTAGTGAGACACGCATAATTCAACCAAAATCTATACAATTTTCAATATAGAAATAAATAAAAAACAAACAAAAGTTACTTGATAGTTCAACGTTTAACAGAACTAAAGACGGACATGTTGAAGAAAAAAGTGAAAACTTTAATGCCGCATGACTATTGCTATTAGGACATTGACGTTGGAACATTTTTGACTCATAAATTAGACGAAAATCTATATTTTAAGAATTGTGGACTGTCTCTGTTAAAACCTACTTATCTTACAATGTTAATATATAACAGCGTACAAATGTCTTGTATACCCTAGGAATTCAGTTTAACCGAAACGCTTTCGACAACATGTAGAAGAAGGCTTTTTGCATATAAATTTTTCCTATTAGATACGTTTAGTCTCGAGTTACAACAAGGCGAGTTGATGGAAAACGAGCCAGGTGACGATCTCCTACAAGATAACTAATAGGATCCTTTTTTTGTACATCAAATTCAACACATCTCAGGTAACCAAGGCGCTCAGCTTTGTAAAAGAAGAATATCATAGTGGAGTGACAAAAGAAGGAAGAAAACAACGGAATTGTTAAAACAAATGTGCAGATAAATGGCGAGGCAGATAATGATAAACCTGGGAAAGTTGCTTGTATGATATAGATACTTCTGTAATAGAGAATTAGGAACACGTCAGAAGTTTATCTCGTCAAGATTAGATATGACGAGCTAGATATTATACTAACTCGTATAACGCGTCGAATATATGATGAATGAAAACAAAAAACACAGAATCATCGATTCAGATGACATCATTTTGTTTCGATATAGAGTTGTTCATTGAGTGCAGGTACCTACCGACCGTTCATTTATATTATAATCGATTGCAGTACGATTGTGTTTACCTCAACATGCAATAATTCGTTATCGGTCCAACCTACTCTATAATGTGCTTATACGTTAACAATTTTATGAGTTAGATGGCGCTTTACATGGTTTTTTGTTTGTATTCGTGATGTAAAGGATTGGTTTATATTTTATAAAGGTGAATAGACATGTTGTAACAATAATAGTTGTCACTATTCATGAAAAGTATAGGTGTTCCTTCGAAAGTAGCAGGCAAAAAAGGATTGATATATTTATTACTGATGGAATCGGTTTTGATTTTGCACCGAATATTCATAACGATCATTAAAATGGATTATTTTAATTTACACTAAATTAAACTTTGTAGTGAACACACATCGAGTTATAATTATCACTACACTATAGTTTCGACAGGAGTAGTCCCTCTCATCATCAAGTATAATTATAAGTAATTAATTACACTGATTATGAGAGGGACTGCTCCTGTCGAAACTATAGCAGTGATAATATGACTCAACGTGTATGCATTACAAAGTATCTGCCATATCAATCAATAATATTAAAATGGATGTTTATAAAACTACGCTTACTTTACATGAGTTCAATTATATATAATAATTAAACTTAAGTAGTGTATAAACATCAATTTGAACGATCAAGGAGTAATATCTTCATTAGAAGCGGAATAAAGATTTTACTCAGGATATGCTTTCGTAATAATAAGGAATCTACTTATTTCCACATCATGTGTACATATATTGAAAATAGCTCTATTCCCCATTGGTTTGGAGTTATTTCTCAAAAACCAAGTATCACTCGTATTGTTACAATACTTGGGACATGACGCTCATTCTCCTTTGACAGACAATTCCCAAATTTTATAATTCAAATGAAAGATGACGCATTGAAATGTTCGAGTCTATTCTAATTGGTTTCGATAACCTAATAATTATGTCTTGACCGCTATTATATAACATTGTACACTTCGTCAATTTTAACGTGACGAATATTTTATAAAATAAGTCAAAATATTATTTAAAAAGCTGGTAGAAGTCAGTTTGTTTCACACACCTCTACTTATCACTTCATCCAGTGTCCAAATATTAAATTAAAGACAACATTTTCGCTATAATGATAGAGATATTAACATTTCTCATAGAAACCTTGCGCGTATTTACATAAGTAGGTACATCCCGTCAATTTATTACAGCAATCTTGAATAGGTGGGATTAAGTTTGTTTTTATTACGTTTCATAGAAACGAGGATACAATTAACATTCTTTCATTGACGGATTATACCTAATAAATGAATTTTAGTTCCTGAGAAGTTTTTGTTATCAAATACGCCATTTTCGGTGTCATTTGCACAACAATAATAAATATTACAAACTAATTAGTGACATTTTTCCGAGAAGCATTATCGGCACATCCGTTGAGAATCAGATATCGTCTGTGGGTGTCTGCTATCTTGATAATTGATGTGGGACATTGTGCCGAGTCAACTAAAGACGGCATCCCGAAACGCTGACGCGAAAAATAATTGAGTTATTTAAAAGGCTGCCGGAACTCGGAAATAAATAAATCTTGTCAAATATCTAAGTAGGTACAAGGTACAGTGGTAGAATTCCTTAGGGAAATTCATAATAGATTTGTAATATATTACGTAAGTAAATAGGAATGAGCTGGGCTGCTTTGGCAAACTCAAAACATATCTTCGAGAACAAAGAGATCCAAATTAGCTTAAAAAGAAAAGCACTTGAATCGTGCATACCGCCAGTGATGACGTGTGGAGTGGAGACATTGGCCCTTAAAAAGGAAAGTGTAGAAAGATCCATGCTTGGAGTAAGCCTAAGAGATAGAATTAGAAATGACGAAATTAGGCGCAGAACTAGAGTAGTGGATATCGTGGATCGTGTAGCGAAGCTAAAATGGCAATGGGCAGGACATGTTGCAAGGCAAGATGCTACAAGTTGGCCTCCCAGAGTTCTGGAATGGAGACCTTGGGAGAATTAAAGAGGCATCGGAAGACCTCAAAAGAGATGGGCCGACGATATAGCCGCTGTGGGGGGGAAAGAAATGGCTATAATTAGCAAACAACAAGGAAGGATGGAAGGGTCTATACCCAGCAGTGGAGAAATGAAGGCTGATGAAGAAGAAGAAGAAGATGTAAGTAAAAAAAACGATTTTGTACGATTAATAATACTGTAACGAGATGCTAAGCTCTATCTGAAAACTTGGTAATATGTCATTTGGAACAACACGGTCTACAATTATCTACAATCTTCGGGAAACGTCTACAAACGTCTAGAAACGACGAGGACCTTCTCCTAAACATTAGAATATTCGAGAGAGTATGAAAATATAAGCACTTGGGTATAAATACGAAAAGAGTTGAGTTGTCGTGTTTGACGGTTCGTTCAGTGTGAAGTATGAGCAAGACGGCCAGGTGTGCCCAGTCGTGAAATTGCGAAGCGAAAGAATCGAGCGATGTACCTAACTGGAGATTTAAATAAATGCGATAAATACTACGCGCGAGAACGAATACTCCAGCATGTGTTACCCAGCCATGATAAAGTCTTACAATATCAAGGTATAAGTTTGACGTTTATAGGCACTGAATAACGACACTTACTTTTCTAGGTGTCAGATATTTTTAGGACAAGCGACGATGTTAATACTCGAACATCAATATCTTGTATATATTATGCCAGGATTATTACTTTGGATACACACTGGAAAGCCGCTTGAAACTCGGCCAAATATACTAAAGCGAATTATTAAAAATTGCAGCAGTTTTCGCTATCTGATCGTCTTAATTTTTTCGTTAATTAATTGCCTTGAGTTTTGAGGGCATTACCTGATAAAAAAATGTAGATTGTGTCGTAATACATTTGTTATGACCGAGTAATTCGGACACAAGGATAGGACATTTTCTCTGGCAGGCCTCGGCGGGGCGTCTCCCAAGGTTTTCGGCCATCTTGTTTACGTGCAAATGGAGATTCGCGAGGTAAATACTCATTTATTGAGATTAACATCGAATTACAGACCCGATCACCCACCTCTCGGCGCATCTCTTCAGCTTACTCGTAAACGTTCGTACACGACAGAATTCCCAAATAAACTCTTTCACTCTACGATCTAAGAATTCATTATTTAAATGCGTTTCAAACATATGGCAATAAAAACGCTTGTTTTCGGTTGTACATTGTAGTTTGGCGCATTGAGGGTAAAATTTTGTATTGTAACGGAAGTTACGCATTGTAGCGGAAATGCATGTAGCGGGAATGCGAGACTGCGCATCCATTAAACCGCCAAAAATTTATCCACTTGAAACTATTGTTCCAATAATATAAGTAATGTATTTTCGACCATCTTGAATCGAGTACCATCACAAAGATGCTCAATTCAAAAGCTGACGAATGATTGGTTATTGAATTGAAAATAATAAAACTATCAATTGCATTACGATTTTAGTTGTGTATTAGGATTTCGTCGATATTTTTGCAAAAACGATGTTCGTTTTCAAAATAAAAAACACATTCGTACATTCGACATCAATGCGGCTGTCAAAGTTGTATAGTTTGTATAATTTTTTTAAGACTCGTTTCGCCTTATGAGGGCACCATCAATCTAATTTTTTTTTATATATTAACTTTTAACAACTTTTATTTATATGAAAATTATTGAAAAGAGATGCTATATGATTTTAAGAATTAATGTATAGCAGCTATTCTCTTTCTTATACGCATTATCTTTCATTAGTGTTTGAACAGAATTGTTTCTTAGAATCGTGCAGAAACCTTCATTAATTCTTAAAATACATAGCATATCTCTTAACAACGTGTATTTATATGAAAATTGATTTATTAAAGATGTAGAACTAAAAAACAAGCGTTTTTATTTCCATATGTGTGATTATGGAGTCCTGTAAACATACCTCAGAAACAATAAATTTGTTAAATACGTGTCCTTGTCTTGCTTAATATTTCTTGATAGTCTAACCGGAACCTAACGTGGAAGAGGTTAAAGAACTTGGGCGCGCGGGATGATGCTCCAGATATCCTGAGGAAAGTGAAAGCAGAGTGTCTGCAGTGGGCGGAAAGTGTTGCGAGAGTGGATGAGGCCCGTAGCACGCACAAGGATCTCGTTTACAAGCCGACAGGATCAAGATCAGGGGGAAGACAGAGACTGGGTGGGCGAATAGTGTCAAGATGAAACCAAAAGAAGTGGGCGGTGCCCGGCAGACTGGACCACAACGCGAATGTCAGCCTCAGTGTTGGCGACAGTTATACTCCCTGCCGTGACAGGACAAAAGGTCTAACATTAGAGACAATGACAACAAACAAAACTTCAAAATATTATTTTTGAATTTTGGCACATTGAGGGTAAAATTTTGTATTGTAACGGAAGTTACGCATTGCAGCGGGAATGCGAGATCGCGCATCCATTAGGTAAACCGCCAAAAATTTATCTACTTGAAACTATTGTTTCATTAATATAAATAATGTATGGTATAGTTGGCTGGGGTAGGACCTTTAAGTCTAATACTACTAGTGGAAATAGTTCAGAGAGTAATTATCAAAGTGATTTTGAGGAAACCCTCAATATTCCCAACAAGGGAACTTTTCAACATTTTTAACGTCCTAAATATTAATCAAATCAATAAAAAATTTGCGATACTTCAAATTCACAAAATGTGCATCAATAATAGTACATTTGGATGTTTTATTAATAGACCGATATCATCTGGAAATATTTTGATACCTAAATGTAATACTAGCACAGCCCAACACCATTTCACCTGTGAATATAAATGTGTATTAATTATATTATATTGAATGCAGCCACTGTTGTTTGTACATTTATCAAATAAATTTAATAAAAAAGAAATAAAAAAATGTATTTTCGACCATCTTGAATCGAGTAAAAGTCATAAAGATGCTCAATTCAAAAGCTGTCTAATGATTGGTTATTGAATTGAAAATAATAACTGTCAATTGCATTACGATTTTAGATGTGTATTAGGATTTCGTCGATGTTTTCGCAAAAACGATATTCGTTTTCAAAATAAAAAACACATTCATACATTCGACATTCAATACGGCTGTCAAAGTTGTAAAGTTTCGGAACTTTTGAATACGGAACCGTTTTAGGCCGAAATATCGATTTCGACATGAAATTGGGTATGCACTTGGACTTTTTTTGAAAACGCACCCGTTTTTTTGATTCGTCGCATCATGCGTCTGCGATGCTGTGATGATAAATGTCTTCGAATCGTCGTGAGACGTCATACCATCATTTGTTTTGCTTTAAATTGCTCAAAAGTTCACTTTCCGTGCATCCATACACATTACACAACCAAGTCACCGAGCACATTCAATATTAGCTACTGTCACTGCATCAGTAAATATTATTTCTACACTTTTAATATTATTCTCAAAAAGTGACATGTTTGAAATATTACAAAACCGAGTTATGCATACGTTTAAAATTTATCTGCGACCTACATCTACGATGTAAATGTGTTGTTTTGAATTTTTGTAGTGTCGGAGATTTTAATTGTTGTTTTTAATATGCGTCATTTGAATGCCTGGTGAATGACCAAAATCCGTTGCAGTTTTTGGCGTTGGTAATTAATTATCCGTGTATTATATTAAGCGGTAATAAAATAATGACGCTGACTGACATTTTAGAGTGCCGAAACGAAGATTCGACCATGGCTTTTAATGTCAATTACTATCAACGAATTAAACAAAGCTAAAATTTTCACTAAACCAAACTATACATTACACACGCGTTTATTTATTTTGTAGCTGCTCTAGTTTCTGGAAGATGTCATTAAGCGTAATTAATAACTAATATGATTTCAGTCGATAGTCAAAATTTTTAACTCATCTAGTCGTTACCTTATAAAAGATTAATAATAAACATAATACGTAATATATTAAAAAACGAAAAAATAAAAAATTCGGGATAAACACTAATGAAAAATAATATTAGAGTATGTTCATATTTTTCAAGAACCCAATACTAGATTTTATCCCCGGGGGGAATCATTAATCAAAATATATTATAGATGTCTCATAGAGACGAAACTACGTTTTTATGTGGGAAATAGGTGGAAAACTTTTTTGGTTAACGTTACACGGTGTAAAATGATCGTTTAAGCCAGCCGTATGGTCGTAAGCCTTATGGACAACCAAAAAAGACTTCCATACATACTTTCCCATATAAAACCTCGTCTCAATGAGACATTTATAATATATGTTGATCACTAATGAAAAAAAAATCACGTTAACTAATACTTCACCCCTACTATCAATATTTCCATTAACGACCGAAAAAATCCTCTCCTATCACACAGTAATAAGGTGAAAACACACTGTACTTGGGTTATTCTCTGTTTTAAAGCTGTGAGAATCATGTCACAGTCATCTATCTGTCTATCTATCTAACGGAGACAAATTCTCGTCCTTTGGTTCCTTGAATAAGTATGCACAACGCACTAACATAGCCAGTAAAGTCAAGCATGTTACGCCTGTCGTTTCCTGGATGGGGGCGAGTGTATGCGCGATGTGTACTCACAACTCCCTACTCACATTACATTAATGTGTATGACACGCTGGGACACGCTACGTAGTTAGTTTTTAAAGCAGTTTCTCTTAGTATGAATACGGCACATTCTGACACGCATTTCGCTCGCGTATTCGAGTGGTCCCCCGTTCTTCCATATTAATTTTACTTTTCAAAATATTTTCGTCCATCCGTGAATACTTATTCCAGGCGGCAATTCTTGTCTGACCCCTCCTGATATCCTGCGAATAACCAAACTCCTAAAAATAGAGATTAATCTTTTAAAACTGTTCTATTCTCAAATCTCCTCCACCTTTATCTGCATCCCGCAGTTCAGAAAGCCGTTGCACTAGGACAGCTGGTAGCGTTAGATAGAGTTTAAATCGAGCGCTGGACATCTCCCTCATGTTTCTCCTTGGTCTTCCATCTTTCCAATCACCACCGGTTTCTTAAAGTTATCCTCATCTCATTGCGGTTTTGGCGGGTCTTGTATAGTGTGTTTAGGAAGGATTTCCATCCCATCCAGAGGTATCCTCCCGCGTCGGCGTGTGGCGTGTATTATGCGAGTGTCGCGTGCGTAGTACGCGTGAGATTTATGCAGCAGAGCGGATACAGGGCGCAAATGATACTCGCGGTTAACTGTTGTTCCTTTTTATAACAATCTGCAGATGCTGTTACGTACCGGAATATACCTTGCACATGTTACGGTGGCCGACGACCGAACGGTTGGTACCTGTGACGACCAGGACCGGGTTATCCGCACCGAGCCCTGATTGGCGGACACGAGTCAAATGCGTGCGGCTAGACTCGCGACGGCTCTTGACCACCACACGGTAAATCATCATCATCATCATCACTGTTGGCTTTACATCTCCTGATGAGTCTTGGACTCCTTAAGAATCTTTTCCACTGACGTCGATCTTTCGCCAGTTTTGGATTTCCAAGGCAAAATGTCTTTGGATACATCATTCAATCTTAATTTTGACTATCATAAGCTCCTTCGCCCTATTGGTCCTGTATTCGGCAGGGACTTCGGTATTTGTCGTTCAGTAATTCTCTCCATATGACGCTACCACCGAAATCTTCCCAATTTTGTAAAGCTTAGCTTCTTAAACAGAGTATAGAGCCATTGTTGTAGCGCCTGCGCCAAAGTCTACCATCTAGAACCGGTCCAAAGATACGCCTCAAGATTTTCAGTTCAAAAACGTCCAGTACTCGTTTGTTCCTCTTGGTCAGAACCCATGTCTCAACTGCGTATATGAGCAATGGTCTGATTATCGTCTTTGCAGTCGTATTTTAGGGTTTCTAGACGGCAGTCTGGATTATATCCGTTTTGGAGGCAGAAATTGCCATCAATATCTAGGTAGATCACATCTTGTATTCTTAATTGTTCCATAATTGAAGCATCCTGCTGTCTAAGGGATTCCAAGCATTCCTGTCTAGCACCACATTTCAAAGTCATCGCGTTTTTTCTGTCATTTGCTTTCAACGTTGATGTTTTTTCTCCATAGGCAGAGCATAATTCAAGCATTGAATGCGCGCCCGGTATTCACAGAACGCACGGCGCCGGTTTCGAGTAGCATGTGTCATGAATACCCTTCATAATCGTCCTAAAATTCCTATCGTGGAAAGGATACTAAGTGGTAATGGCCGCCTGTTCAAAATAGCTATACATGTGGCATAGACGTGCGGGGCTGTTTCGTCGCATCCTACCTCAACGGAAACTCTCCACCGCGGCGCGCGCAGCCGAAGACAGAGTGGCCAACATGCTAATTGGCACATTAAAGTTGGAAAGTAATCTCGTCGGAGCTAATGGTGATTGCGCCATTACGCGGTGGGTGCGGCGCGCGTAGGAGACAAGACAATGCCTCAAACAGACAAATTGGAATTCCATTCATATCGACAGAGGTTGCGCAAGCAGCGAGCACCGGGCGCCTCGCATTCCTCCGGAGAAATGATCGATGGACTCGCCCGCCTGTCTCCACTCGACACCAGGTCGCGCTGGAGAGGTGTCGGAAGACTATCTCGCGGCCGACAGCATCAGTAACAGCGCCGAGGCAACTGTTACCAATGTTAAAGTTGCATCAATTTCGTTAATTTTTTTCCTAGCGTAATAAAGGATCCTGATTACATAAACGATGTAAAATTTTGTCGCAAGCAAAAGCAGTTATTTTAAGTGTAAAAACGATACATTTTTGACACTCCACGCCATAGATGCCCATACAAATTATGTTTTTGCTATTTTATTCATACAAAACCTAACTAACTAACCATCACGCCGTTTCCCCGCAGGGGTAGGCAGAGAGGATTGAACGCCAAACTCCTCTATCCTGGCACACCACTTTTGCTTCGGCAACAATCATACATCTTCTCATACACGTTCTACGGCTGTTGCGGCTTTTAACAGGGCCATCCTCAAATACTTGTAGAACCTGATCGTGCCAAGTCTTTCGCGAACGCCCTCTATTCCTGTTGCCTTCAACACTCGCCTCATATATTTTCTTAACCATCCTTTCCTCGTTCATACGTTCCACATGATCAAACCATCTCAGCGCTCCTTTCGTTATTCTATCTACCACACTACAGCCAGCATTGCATTCACTTCTAATTTTTGTCATTCCTCACTCTATCGACCAAAGATTTTCCACACAAGCGTCTTAGTGACGTTATTCATACAAAATCAGACTTATCCATTTTTAATCATTGAATAATTTTCTGTAGTTCGCATATCGTATAGATAAAATGGCTGATTTGTCAAACTTACGAAGGAAATCATTACGATTAAATTAAATTGGAATAACTGCTTTTAAACTTGCTTGCGACAAAATTTTACATCATTTATGTAATCAGGACCCTTTATTACGCTAGGGATTTTTTTTTTAACAAAATTGATGCAACTTTAACATTGGTAACAAATTCCCAGCGTCGAAGTGAATAGCATCCACTTGTTTAATTATAATTCATCTGGAAATAAATAACGTACAACTGCGTATTGGTGACCGGTTGTCAAAAGTCTTCCGTGTATAGTTTTCTGGGATATTATGCCGTGTATACACGGCAGAATATCCCAGAAAACTATACACAGAAGATTCTGAACGACCGTGAAAACCTAAGGACACGGTTGTCAAGAGTGCCCTCTAAGTGTGCCACCAAAATATTTAAGGATATTTTTGTACTAATTTTCCACGCCCTTATGGGCTTTTACAGTATTAACATCCTAATACATACGCAGGTGTACAAAAAATAACTGTAATAACAAAAGAAAACATAATAACCTTAAGAAAATAATAATATAAAAAATTAACTCATAAAAACATGGTTTCCTTTATATGCGAGGTCTCGGTTTCCATTTTATTGTACTTCTTGTTATTTTACAGATTAACAACCAGCTGTTATTTTGTAGCAATTTTAAATAAAGAGATAAATTCTAAAGTGTCCGTGATTTAAATAATTTTAGAATAGTGCCAGAAAGTAGGTACCTGCCCAAACATCTGAGGTTAATTTGCATTCTTTTGTGTGCGTGTATACCTATATCGTGTACTTATATGTTTGACAAAAAAAGTATGTAAGAATGCATTGTCATTGACACAAGCCAATGTGCAATTTAAGCTCGATTGAATGACGGAAAGTGTGTTAATTTTCACATCTAAGATTTTCCACGTCACAGCTGTGAAGTTAATAATATAGAGGATTTAAAAATAATCAAAACATATTACAGTAAATAAATATGCACTTAACACAGAACAACTGAGAGACTCTAATCCGGATTATTCCATTGTATCAACGCAGTATCAAAAACATCACAATCACATGCCTGGACATTCTCTGCAAATGCATATTTCGGCGTTTTTTTTACGAAAGTGTGGGTTTTTGAATATCAGAATGTATACTTTAGACTGCAATTTTTTTAGGGCAATAACTTAGATAGAACCTTTTTTTATTATATAAAAGTAATAAACTGGACATTATTTACAATAATTAATAAAATATAAGCATTAAACGACAGGCCGCGGCCAAAAAATCGTTTTTAGTGTCCTAGGCGGCGCTAATTTTATAAAAAAAACATTATGCATACATATAAATATTCATAAAAAATTAGCGCCGCCTAGGACACTAAAAACAATTTTTTGGCCGCGGCCTGTCGATTAATGTTTATATTTTATTAATTATTGTAAATAATGTTACTTTATTACTTTTATATAATAACAAAGGTTCTATCTAAGTTACTGAATGGGAGGGCGTGGCTACAGCTATGGTGGGGGTAATTGAGGGGTGGACGTCCTAGGCGGCGCTAATTTTTTATGAATTTATATGTACGCATAATATGTTTTTTTATACGTACAAATTTTTATATGTATACTTTATCTAGAATTTTTACCAAGGAAATCAAGAACATTAAATATTAATAAAGTTATAATGTTTTAAACATGCAAGAATTTTTTACGTTTTTTGTTGATTTTAAAACGCTTTTTATTTATATAAAGAGATGATTTTAAACAGTATATTATATTTATTCCCGTATTTCGAGGATTTACTCACTTAATAAAACTTAGTTTTATTTTAATAAAAACACCGTAATTAATATTTAAAAATAATAATTCCAAAGTATGAAATGTGTTAATAATTGAGGTAATTATAAAACAGAATACGTCAGCAGCGGCGTCATTTATTGCCTTAAAAAATTGCAGCCTGGGGTATACATTCTAATATAAATGAATAATAAAAACCCACATTTTCGTAAAAAAAAAAACGCCGAAATATGCATTTGAAACAGTATGGTGGATATTTTCAATATACATTGAAAAACCAGCCTTTCGAGTATCACGGTGAGGTTGTCTATAAGGTTTCAATTTGTCGTGTTGAAATCGTTCTACCGCATAGAGAAATGAGATGATAATGATCGTCACTCACCGCAAAATGATGACGTCATCGTTGGGAATTTTGCGGTGAGCGGGCAGGTGAAAAATTATTTATCTTCCCTTTCCTCATCCCGAACACGAGACTCGTATTCAGCGCCGACACGAGATCACCGTTTTCAGAATTCCCCGGTATTTTCTCGCGTGGTTTCTGCGTCTACCTGTTCCATTTTGTAACGTCAGTTTTAACGGTCGATGGGAATCCTGATTCAGAAGCATCATACATTAATTTTAATGACTGAATTCCTATTTCAATATATTGGAACTGTGCTTTAGTATTAGTAATGTTCTTCCATATACAAATATAGCATAATAAGTGTCATTTAATCCATCTTTCCATTTAAGAAAGACAATCGAATTAGTACGTGTAAGCCGTGCGTGCGTACAAGGCACATTGTTTCATTGTGTTGGTGTTTATATCCGTAAACAACGTGGTAACACCCCTTTAGATTCCGCCCCCTCTCACTCCCTCTCCCTCGTAGATTCCTGATCGTTCTGTAGGCAAGTTAGTGCACGCTAGTATTTGACAAGATTAACACGCATGTGATAAACAGTACACTACTATGTTCACAACAACCTTTATCACGCATGTGATAAAGGTTGTTGTGAACATACTAGTGTAGTGTTGGTCCTGAAGAAGAGACGGATACTTCTCGAAACCGGTAGACCTAAAATCTGGTAGTGGTTTATGCTAATTTAACTAATACTCTGTTATAATATCTAACAATAAAGTTAATGCTTTAAATATTTAAAATACTTAAAATGCAATTATTCGCGTAAAAACTTAGTTTATTGCTGAAATGATGTTATTTTCGGCAATAGTAGACGTGTACCTATATTATAAAATATTTCAATATATATAAAATTCTTTTTTTAAATTTTAACTATTTTTTTGTTTTGATGTATTATTCTATTTGTTTATGTATTTCTTAAATTTTGTATATTGTTCTTCACTTCTGATATTCATTGGTAAATTATTGAAAAATTTAACACCTAAACTTATCTACACTTATGCAATGGTGTTGTGTGGCTGTTTTGTTGTATTTGGGAATGTTTAAACATCCTATTATTTGCGCTCTTTGGCTATGAATATGAGAATTATGAGTTTGTGGTGTGTTTATATTTTGTTGAATGAATGTTTCTTTATGTATTTGTACTATTGAAGTGTTTTTGTATAATCTGTCTAATGTTAGAGCATCAATATCTTTAAAAAGTAAATCTGTAGTGAAGGTTCTAGGTTTTTTTATTACTTTGATAATTCATTTTTGAATTATTTTAAGGGCCGGTCTTATAAACGTCCGTTCAGACTTAAGAAACCGAAATCAATTGTCAAAACCAGTTGTTGTCATTCGAGTGAAATTGACAAAAGATCCGTCAGATATTCGAAGATTGCATAGAATATCCATCCTTCTTTCTCTTTGCAGTAAATAATTTCGCACCCATCACCTTTTTCTTCTCTTACGTTACGATAAACTCGTTAAAATAAACAGATACGCAGCTGTCATCATAACCTCATCGGGCGACATTTCCGCGACAAGTGATATGCGAGTCCCGGTGTGTCAAATGACCGCGTCATTGTCCCCGAAACATGAGCGTAGATGTTGATGCGACATGCCGTGCGGAATGTTTTTAAAGCCATGTTTTCCCCTAGCGAATACATGGCTTTATAAACGAACGGCCATCCGTTAGTAAATTGTCGATATACTAAGGCTCGGTTGCGCCAGCAGAAGTAAATTTGGTTCGAGTAACATTGACCCGAGTAACTTTTTTTACCGTCAGCTCAGAGTAAATTCGATTTCGGGTTGCACAAACGTCTTTTTTACCGCTTTCAAACCAATCATAAGGCTAACAGGGTGCCAAGCGGAATAAACCTCAAAAACCGCATTTGTCTATGGAATTTGATTTATTTCAGTTTTTCACCACTGGCAATACTTACTTTTGCGGTTCAAAACCAGTTCAAACAAACCACTTTATTCTATGAAACAAACCAAAAAAACGGTCAAACCATCGCTAAAATAACGCGAAATTAAAAGATTCATTTTAATGTTTACAAATATCAATACGAAAATGTCAGCGACAAAATTCAAATGACAAGTACCTATATGGACAAATGTCACATTTTCAAATCAGCTGTGAGAGGACGGCCATTTTTTTACCAACATTTTTACTTTT
>JADDOH010010057.1:0-21950 GCA_016648135.1 Agrypnia vestita | reverse complement strand
GCGTCGTATGTAGGTTAAGATTAATGTTTCATGTAAATTAATTTGCTACAGTGCCCAATATAGAAACTTGTAAAATTGTTTCGATTTTATTATTTTTATATCCCTTCACCCGCCTCGAGATATCAGTGTCCTAGTCAGTCACCTGACGGTTTGATTGTACCTAGGGGAGGGCGTAACCGCCGGCATACGTAGATCTGAGATCTCCCGGCCGGTTTACCACACCGTGATTTTATATCACCTCAGACCTTACCCCCCCTACTCCGGTATATCATAGGTATAGAAAATTGTATTCCCTACAAGTTATATCATTTATATGCTAAAGTTGAAAAGTAAGGAAATAACACAATAATTAAATTTTAGCATCCCTTTTCAGGTAGATATAAGAAGTCGAGATCGATCGAATAAAATATTGATTTTAGAAAAATATCTAGCCGGCCTGTTAATTAATAATAGTTCAATAAAAATAAAATAATTAAACAGAATTGTTTTATTTTATACAGCGTAAAATTGGGAATTCACCGAATCGTCGCACGTGACATCACAAAAAATCAAGTAAAAAAATAATAGATAATAGCTTATTAAGCCTATCTCGCCCTACGCATGTATTCAAATTTCAAATCTCTAGTCATAGTTCGTGTACACAAATCTGCACTCTATGGTAGTGTACTTTAGAGTTGAAATGAAATTACCCGTCGAGCCGTCTATGGCCCGGTTGTTTCAAGTTCGATCAAAGTAAGCGTTCTTTTAAAGCATAGATTTTTACGTTCTCCACCAATCAGACGATCCGTTTTCGTAAAAATCTATGCTTTGATCGACCGCTTACTTTGATCCAACTTGAAACAACCGGCCCTATGGCATGTACAAGTCGACAGCGAGAGATAAAAGAGAAATAAACGGAGACGTTTTGTCTTGCTCTCGCTCGTTGCTTTGCATTGCGTTAATCTCGAATCGTCCACCGACCACGGCGTCCGCTGTCCACCGTCTACGAATTCAACTAGTCCATGCGATAAACGTAAACGGTCGACGCGTCGATGCAACGTCAACGGTTGATTTCAACTAGTCCGTCCATTCAACGCCCATCCCTAATCAAAGCAGATGTTTCGAAACATGTCATCAATAATGCTGTTTTACTGAAGATTTCCACAAGATGAAAGGAGACTAGTGGGCCGCATTACGCAACTAATTTAATGTTTTGTTGCTTTGTTCCCACCTAAATGCGTACTGTCCAACAGATTTTCGAAGTAGATTCGAGAATACGATGAAAAGCGCCAGGAAGGTTAGTTATTGACGAAATTAAATGTTATCTTACCTATTTAGTGTTTGCAAGAACAATATGTTTTTATTTGATCTGTATTGTATTTCTTTGGTTTTTCTGTTTATAACCTTTTCTTTGTTTGCAGGTAATAAGAAAAGTGAATCCAAAGCCTACGACTGATATGCAGAATAAATTATATGTGGTTCAGTTAGATATTTTCAAAACCCAACTATCTAAAGAATCGGCAGGAAATTCACGAAGTTGTTTTGGAAAGGCATAATGCCAAAAGAGATCTGGCTTAATTTTATTACAAGTTGTATTTTTTATTAAAATATTCATTTTCCTGTTAATAGGTAGGTATACAAAATACAATAAAATAAAAGAATTTCATACACCAAATATATTGTTTTATTACTATTATTCCGCGGACGTCCTCTGCTTCTGCTGCTTTTGACAAACAATTTTCCTTACCATTCTTTCTTTGCTCATTAGTTCCACATGACCAAACCATGCGACGATATTGGTAAATAACATCGAAGCTCGTAGTGCAGTTGCCATGTCACTGGCTCTGCATACTGAGAATTCCGAGTTCGATTCCCGGTGAGGTCGCAATACATCTTTCTGATTTCTTTTAAATCTAGGTGTTCTTGTCGGACCGCAATTAAAATTGGGCCTTCAGGCCCATTGTAGCATTAAAAATTGCTGTACATTTGGTTTGAGGGCATAGTCCCGGTCTCCTACAATATAGCAATTACCAAATCTGGTACCTAGTACCGTTTGTCGTAACTTGATATTTTGTTTGGACATAATGACAAAATATTTCTGATTTTTATAGTGCTCTTCGGCTGACTAAAATGTGGTCTGTGGAGCCATTGCTCTGGTAATGGCTGACCCTATCCGCAGTCCAAGAAACAGTATTCCAGATGCATCACCTACGCACCTTTCATCGATATAAATGTAAAATTATCAAAACCCGAGTGAAATAGAAACCTTGAAAAAAAATATTGTCGACAATGCCCTGCGGTAAAATTCATTTAGAGTTGCGGAAAAATCAATTTCTTCTGACAAAAAAGTATTGTTCGAGGTCTTAATAAATTACTTCTCCTGTTAAGGATATACTGTAGGATCAGTCGATCGTCAGAAAAGCCTGGGTCACCCTACATTGTACATTTCGACACTTTGTATGTAAAATGTCGAAAAATTAATAAAAAAATATTTTATTGACAGATGTCAATTACATTGCGCAGTGCGCGTGTGCGTCTCTGACCGAGAGTTTAATCTAAAATTTCCGCTCAGAATTCTCCGACAGATTTCGCTTAATCCGAGTTGAAACAACCCGTTTTCGGAAAAAGTACTAAAAATACGAGTTTAAACTCTACGCGTACTTTAATCGAACTTAAAACAACCGGGCCTAAGAAATATAACCTACCGCTTTAGAATATCTATTATATTTATTTCTTAATTTACCGCATAAGACACAAATAATCGCGAGTGTTATCCATCCCGGATCCGTTACAGAACCAGCATCCCGAAAAGTAAGTGCTTGCATCTTCTTCCTGTCAAGTCCATTGTTATATCCACCGGTGTATATAAAATGATTGAAACTAATTCAGACAAAAATTGTGTTGATTATGAGCAGGAAACTTCGAGCGAAATTCTACCTGTTCAGAGGAATGAAATAATTATGTAATTAATTGGTTGGACTAACACCACTCACCAGGAGGTAAGTTAATTGAGTCACGTAACTAGTTGTACATATTCTAAGACAGCATCGAGGCAAGCAATCCATTAGTTGCATTGCAAAAATACATTTTGGAATACGTATAAAAATATTAACAAAAAATTCTGGCGCCATTTGAAACATAAAAAATATTTAAGAACGAAGATTTAACGAGTATCTTATTATATAAGAAAACGAAATATTTACGTACTTGCATGCTGCATACGAATAATATAGTTCGAGGAAGAATTTCTTCAAATTGTGGATTCGTGTAACACAACTTATTTATTATCTATCGCATTGTTGAGTTATAAATTTGACAACATAAATTATAATACTATTCACGTTTATTCCTTAAGTAAAACTTATATTTTCGTTTTAATGGATTTATTTAGTGGATTGGAGACCAGTTAGATAGGTGCCCAAAAGTTCCAAGTCTTACAATATATTCGGCATCGATATTTTTCCCAGCGCTTATATGGACGAGCAATTTTTAAAATCCAAAGCGAAAATCGCTGTAAAACGAAGCGAGGAATCTTTTCAACTGCGGTCCATAAGCGCCTATAAACAATTTTGGTTGACCTATTTTGAAGAATAGACCAATTGATAATGGAAAGAATCGCGTATTACCTACTCAATATTTTTATACGTATACAGCCAGATCTTCCATTTTGCATTGAAGTCCAATTTTTTAAAGAAAAATTATAAATATCTCGCAGAGACGAAGCTATTTAGGTATATGGGAAAGTATATTTTTTGGGCGTCTACAGAGCTTACGACCTGTCACAAGGGTGGCTTAAGTGCTCATTTTACTCAATGTAAAGTTCACCGGTTCCACCCGTGATCGACCACACATTTCTGTTTTATGTATGGTATGAAATTTCTTATTTATATATTATTCTTATTATGAAAGATTCCTATGTCGCCGCTGGTAAATGAGAATTCTACATTTTTCGATGGTGGGTGGAACCATGAACGTTATGTTATGTAAAGCGTGAATCGGTAAACGTTTTGTTACGTGCAATTAAGTCAGCCTTGTGACAGGTCGTTAGCCCTTTAGACATCCAAAGAAAGATACCCATACATACTTCCCCATATAAATAGCCACGTCTCTGTGAGACATCTATAATTTATCTTAATTAATGATGATCCCCAAAATGCAGCTATTACGTTCTTAAAAATTTGAACATACTAATGAAATATTGCCATTTTTAGTTACTCCACTGGTCAAACCAGCTTTGTCTACCACAAAAGCTATTATGGTAATAATTGTTACTCTTTTAGTATTTTATTCCTTGATATTACTTAAGCGAGAGTCGTTAACTATTAAAACATTATTAAGTTATACACGCTTATTGCCGAGAACTAATAATTATGTATGTAGATATTATTACAAACAATTAATTTGAATATTTTTACTGTACTATTTAAAATATTTTCTGCAACGTAAAACTTTAAAATAATATTATATTATTTCAGTTACAATATATATTACATATGTATTATAATTGCAGTACGTACATAATAAATGTCCTCGTTGATATATTTATTTGAAGGACAAATCTACATATTTCCTTTCGCTCATTCGTGCTTACTTCTTTTACACTATCATAAACAGCATCTTTTTAATTCCTTGGATAGTATTGTCAAGAGATGTGACTTTGGGAGCCAAAGAAAACACTAAAACAAATTTAATGTTTAATTTATTACCAAAAAGTCAATCGACGAAAAGTTTAATCGAAGTACCGTTCTCAATTTTATATTCATGAAATGTTTCCAGAATATTTCACACACTTATTGTTGCATTCGCACTAATTAACGCTGTTTCTATTGCTTAGTTCACTTTCTGGCAAATTTCGTTCAATATTCGCACGCAGAAAAAATTATTTCCTCGGTAGGGAATTTCCTTATTTTTAACCGCTTGTCACACTGCGCTCGCTCTGTTGCTAATGTCGCATGGATGGCGCTTATCAAAACGCCAGTTCGGATGATGGACGATCTCTTGCGAGGCGCTGGATCGTGGTGTATGTACTAGGAAATACAGAAAAACAATTTGGAACGACCATGAAATTATCAATATTGGTTTCAGATGTGGCATAACGAGAAATCTTTATTATATTTTTATAAATATACATTTGCTTTACCATTCACATGTAAAATTCCTTCTGCAAAGATTTATTTTTGCAGCTTCACATTTAATAGGTTTTAAAATTATCAATACAATTTATAGAATATTTGAATTTTAAACGAATTTAGTTCTGCAAACATTCATAACGACAAAGCATTTTAATCTAAAATGGCATTGACCAGCGGATCAATAATGTTGTTTAGATACGTGTACATAATACATGTACTCATATTAATAATGTAAAATGATTAATCAGCCAGCCACATATTCATTTTACCCTTTTCCTCCTGTTAGTTTGCCTCTAACCATTAAAGTTCAAAGGTTCAAAAAGCTCTAACGCCCTTCTTCCATACTGGGAGTTCATGAATGGAACTGTTGATTCTGGGAATTAAAAATATTAAGCTACCTACAGAAGCAGGGGACCACCGACCTACTTTTACTCGCTATTTTAGTATTAATTAAATTGTTTAAAACCATAGAAAATATCTTTGATATTTGAAAATAATGCAACGTCACTTTTTAGAGTATTAAATCAAATAATGATACACTTGCAATAACTACTTTAGTGCTATATGAATGAAATATATTATATATGTGATACTTAATTTATTATATATAAGATGATTTTTTTAAAACCTTGCAGAAAACGCATTACACTACCGATTTATACTTCTGTCGAAAGAACTACTCAAGTATTTGGATAAATATTGTCAACTTTAGTAACTTTAGTAACTCTTCCGCATCATAAAATCGCTGCGTCCTGGGACATCCATAGTAGTTATGTAATTTATAAATGTAATGATTACAAAATAATAAGTTTTACCGCAGTAGGTACTAACGAGGTCTGCCAACTGTAAAATTAATAACTTTAGTAATACGCACCAAGCAGTTACCAATCTGAAAAATATTAAATTTGTTGTTATTATATTACGATTGCTTTAAGGGGGGGTAAGGTTAATTCGTACAAAAAAAGGCATGTTTTTGTGAATTTTTTGTGACGACACAGTTAAAGTTTCTTTATTAAAACCAATAGTACATTAAATTATGACATTTGAAGAATATTGTGTAAAATTTTCAAGAAGAAATATTAAAAAATACGACAATGGCAGCAATTATTCGGACGTGTCTCGGAAAAAAGTAGAATTGCGGTGTCTATCATAACTTGGTGCTAGATCATCTGAAATCAAAAAATCAAAGTTCATTCTTTAGATAATAGGTTTTCCCAGGTAACGCTGGGAGGGTTTTTTGAAATTTCAATTTTTCAATTTTTTGGAACGCTTTGAAGGGAAAAACGCGATTTTTTGCGAAAAATATCGACTAATTTGTTATTAAAAAATAAAAATTAATGACATATTTGAAAAAAAGTCTCCAGCGTTACCTCGTAAATTATGTACAGAAATAGTGTTCAAAATTTCAAAAGAATCGGTGCAGTAGTTTTGAAGTTATGATGGACACCGACTTTGAAAACGTGAGATGTGGGGAAGACGCTTTAAAGTTTTGCACACTGTAAAATTCAAAATAAAACTGAATATTTATACTTACACATATTTAATATTTATACTTACACTTATTTTATACTTACACATAATCGTCGATGATATTTTCACACAGCAAAGAGCTTTCATTATCAGCATCTTTTTGTCCTTGTCTACGCAAAACTCTTCCAATACAATAGCACGTCCGGTAAACCTCAGGTGAGCGCGTCTCTTACCTGCCCGAGCAGGTATAGAAAATCAGTCTGAGTATCGCTCAAATGTTCATAATTTCGTCAATTTTGCTCCGATTGACTTGAAATTTTGACACAATATTCTTGCGATGTTATATATTCATTTAAAAAATTAAAAATGAAATGCAAAAAAAAAAGTTAAAAACCTTAACCCCCCCCCCTAAATATTTAAATTATTCGTCGTCTCTTGATCTCATTTCTCAAACTCATCTTTCTGTGTCAACATTAAAATAATTCTCGCTGTCAAATTTCAAGACAAAACTGACCGTTCTGGAAGCTTTATATAGGCCAACTTTAATATATTTTAAAGTGGTCATATAGCCGCTATATATGAATCCCTACGGATTAAGTGCGATCGAGACACCAGGCTGCCGAAATGAGTGGTGGTAATCAAGAGGGAGAAACACCGAAATAAGGGAAACTCTCGCCATAGAATCCTTATTTTTAAACAGAAAAATCTCAATTAAGATGGCTTGGACATGTTGTGCCAAGATGGAATGTCAGAAGAACGACTAACAAGACGTTTTTTCTTGAATCTCAGCAGGGAAGACAATCGACGGGTCGCCCTTAACTAAGCTGCATAAATAGTGTATGTGAATATATATTTCTGTACTATCCTAAACTGAGTCAAAATCAAAGTTCAATCCATGTACATACACACACACACACACCTTTAGAGTACTCTGTAAAGCTATATTAATGTTTGACTAAATTTAAAAAAAAATGTATAGATAAACGAAAAAACCTTACATAGTTTTGTACTCGCGCTCGCCGTTTATTTATTACTAGTTGTTCATACCCGGCGTTGCACGGGTTAAGGATTAAGTATAAAATAAATTAATGAGGGTAAACGAAAAACGTCCAGAAAAAGAACTGTACCGGCTCCATCTAGAATCAAAAAAGAGAATCTACAAAAGGACGATTTAAGGGAGAAGTTCGAAAGGAAAATTGTTGAAAGGCTGAGTGTAAGGAGGGTGAGTGATCTTAGGATAGATGATGCATGGGATCACTTAAAAATACCCTTTGCGAGTCAGCGAAAGAAGTCTGTGGAACAGCTAAGCAGGGAAAGAAGAAAGAGGATGCATGGTGGGATGATGGCATAAAGGAATTAGTGAAAGAAAAAAGAAAATCGTGGCTCCATCTTCTGACAGTGAGTGAAGATGAATACGCGGGGGCAAAAGATGTATACAATGCGTGTAAGAAAAGAGTGAAAGCAGGAGTGAAAGAAAGGAAAGAGCGGCTGAAAAGAGAGGAAGGTTTAAAAATGTCTAAGAATTTCGAGGTATAGATTTGCATCGAAAATATATCAGGGGAGGGGAAAGGGTAAAAGAATAAGGGGGATATGTCATCAATGTTAAACGCCGAGTCCTAAATAATAATTTTGCAAATTTTGAGTACGATTGGTCGAACGGTACAGATTTGCATCTAAAATATATCAGAGGGCGGGTAAAAGGAAAAAGGGGAGGGAAGAAATGTCACTTTTGTTACCCGTAGGGTCCTAATGAATAAGTTTCCAAATATTGTGTCCGATCGGTCAAACGGTACAGATCTGCATCAATAGGGGGAAATGTCGCACATAATACCCGCCGAGACCTTAAGAATAAGTTTACAAATTTTGAGTCCGATCGGGCAAACGGCACAGATTTGCATCAAAAATATATCAGCGGAGGGGAAGGGTTTAAAGAATAGGGTGGAAATGTGAAGTATATTACCCGCCGGGTTAATAAGAATAAGTTTTCAAATTTTGAGTCCGATCGGTCGAAAGGTACAGATTTGCATCGAACATAGGTCAGGGGGAGGGGAAGGGGTAATAGAATAGGGGAAAAATGTTGCCTATGTTACCCGCCGGGTCCCAAAGCATAAGCATGCAAATTTTGAGTCCGATCGGTCAAACGGTTCAGATTCGCATCGAAAATAGGTCAGGGGGAGGGGAAGGGTAAGAGAATAGGGAGGAAATATTGCCTATGTTACCCGCCGGGTCCCAAAGCATAAGTATGCAAAATTTAAATCGAATCGGACAAACGGTGTGGATTTGTATAGAGAACAGACAGACAGACATTGAGTTTTATAGATATAGATTTCGATCTTGAAAAAAATATATACTTTACGAAATAAGTAAAAAGAACACGTATTGATAAAACAAATAGAGTAAAAAAATCGTGTTTTGTGCTGGTCGTCAGTAATACGATTATTTATTTAATTTTTCATTTTTTGGTTTTCTTACAGCCATATACATATAATCTTAAAAAGAAAAACAGTTGTTGATATTCGGAGCCTTGGGCCAATTAAAAGAAAACACATTTGCAAAAGTAATGTACAAAGATCGATAAAAAAAACAAAGTGTCAAATACTAAGTTTATGTGAGTGTGTCTTTGTGTGTTTTTATGTGTTCGTGTGTGTATGTGTGTGTTCGCATGTTTGAGAGGAATTATGCCATCTAGCGAGTTTATTAGTAACGGATTTTGTGAACTGCTCAAAACTTAAATGTAAAATATCAAGTTCTGCAAAGGCCGTGTCATGTCAAAAGCCGTGTCATGTCAAAAGCCGTGTCATAGAACACGGTTGATAACACAGTTTTTGCCGTAGTTTGTTCTCCAATGATTTAAGTAGAAAAAGCGTTAAAAAATTATTAAATAAAAGTCATACAAGTGCTCAGATTTTTAAATGAATTTTCTAAGAAACTACAAATCTATTATCTAACGTTTAAATATCAGATTTTATTATTGAGTTTGAATTGATGGACTAGATACACTTCATTGACATCTTTTGCGTTACGTGTGCGTATATTTGGACCAATTTTTATGTACAAAATTTAAAAATACAAATCCAACGTCTTCATCTATTGTGGTTCAATAATTACATCATGTTTTTTAAGCGCACATTACTTAAATAATGTTTAACTTTCTATGCGTTTTAAATTATGGTCGTATACGAGTATGATTGGTGAATGTTTTAAACAAAATATACATAATTTCCTAAACGAAAAAACCTCGCATAGTTTTGTACTCGCGGTCGCCGTTTATTTATTATTTCTATCTTGAAAAAAATATATACTCATACATATTTGATTAAAATCGATTATCTCAAACCTTTATTACAACCCCGGACTTTTTAAATCGAAAACAAGAATTTTGGTTAAACTAGCCCCTGGGGATCATTTCGTAAAATATACTGACCCAGATGTTTTATATAATTGGAGAAAACATGATGTCAGAAAATTGCGCAATATTGTGCAGGTGACCATCTGCCAAGCTGAAAATATTTTTTCTGATCAATAATACACGGACTATTGTATTATAAACTCAAATATAATAAACTAGTTTCAACATATTTTATGTTCATTTTATATTTAAAAAAACCGCCGCTAATACAACTAGCCGCCTCGAATGTCGAAACTATAAAGTCTTCACTCGCGAGTGTCAATTGGGCCTAAAGCGCACTAGCGGGTTGCCGCAACGGCACGCCGGATTCCGGCTAACCGTGTCGTCCCGGTTCTATTGCGGCCCGCCGCAATCGTTAGTGCTTCTACAAATATTAGACATGATGGACGTCGAAGATGTACTTATTTATTTATATTATCGTGGAAAACGTCGTCGTAAAAATCCGGCCGTTTAATTTGATTTTTAGCCGTGAATTCGAACGAAATTACGGACGTTACACGAAGTTACGGGCACAGACAGACAGACAGATGGACAGACAAGGAAATTATTATGTTTGATTGATAATTTAATGGTTTAAGATAGTAAAACGAAAATCGATTTTTCGCAGATACGACAATATGCATAGGGACCGTAGATATGTTAAGTTTTCGGGATTTGATAAAACTGAAAAAAACAGTTTTATGCATTGTACAAAGTTAATAATAAACTAATCTAACGTACCTAAGCTTCAAATTACACTTTAAAATATATTTTATTTTAACTTTGTAATACACACACAATATGATTTATAAATTACTACTGTAGCTTCGACACTAGCAGTCGCTCTCATCATCAGGTATAGAATATAACTAACATATTATCTATATAGTTATTATCTATACCCGATGATTAGAGGGACTGCTCCTCTCAAAAATGTAGTAGTAATTAATAACTCATATTATGTGTGTATTACAAAGTAAAACATATTTTAAATTATAATGTTGCACCACGAGATATATGCCAAATCTTTCAATGATATTCAAATTACACATTTATTAATTTTTATTTTATTTTTAATTAAAGTGAAGTGGTCCTTACTTAACCGATCAACACAAATACTATTCTATTATAAATAATGAATTCAAATTATAGATATTAAATATTTATATATAAATTATTGATAAAGGTATCGGGCGCTAACACATCGAACAAATCAATGCACTCCGGCAGCGAAGTTCTGCGTAACCATGTGTTTCTGGTAGACCTCTTTCCATTTAAGAAATACAATCAAAATAGTATGTCTAAGCCGTGCGTACGACGCACATTGTTTCGGCGTGCTGATATTTATGGATATAAATCAGGAACGTGCAGTGGGAACATCGCAGCATGATTCTTACGTAACCAATTATTTGGAAAAAAATCGGAATACAACATATATTTCGTAATATTTCTATCAAACTTGCTGTCGTAGTATTCATATTTTGATATATCATAAAAATCTGTAGCATACCTAAATATTTGATTTATATTTTTTTCCAAAATATACGTTTACAAAAAAGTTATGCTTCAATGTTCCCACTGCACGCGCTTTTTATAAATACCAACACAGTGAAGCAATGTACCTCGTACGCACGGCTTACATACCTACTATACTCGAGCCATCTTAAGATGGCATTTTTGACAGATCGTAATAGTGTTGTGACACACTTAAAATCATTAACGAAATAATTCAGTCGAAAAAATTTTCAAGAATTAATTCACATTTAATTCGGTTAAAAATAGTAAACATGATTTTACGAGATTCTAAGTTATACCATTAGATAGATCTCAACCAAGCGCATCCTTTGGTGATATTTTCAAGTATGTCAGATAAATATTAATTGCGTAATAGGCATCCAAAGTGGGCCGCAACAAACTAAGTGCGCCCGCGCAATTTCCCATATGTAAAAACATATCATTCCCATAGATGTTCACATGAGGAACACGATAAAAAATGTTTCAGTTCGCTAGGACGTCTGTAACGTCCGTAATCTGAGTTCAAAAATATCGGCTGGCAGCCTACCCAGCCACCCGGGGCCGCCGTGGCGGCGCCGGGTTTTTTCCACTGGCCCACGTGACTTGTAACGGTCGGCGCGGCCGCCGAGTTTTGCAGGGCTCCCAAGATATTTACTCTCCCATATGATGGCTCAGATAAAACATTATTTATTTTAATTTCTACTTTAAAATATCACATAAAAGGATTCATTTGGCACATTTAAAAATACTTATGTATTTTTGCTTCCTCGCCTCTTCGAGGCAGGACATTTACATTAATTCCATCAATATAGCGGCCATTCTATAATGGTCCGCGGCGCTTCGCGCGGTTTTTTAATGATTTTATTCCCATCGCGCGAGCTTTCCTGTATATCCAAACCACGAAACATGAATTTTATTCAATATTACATTTACAAATGTCTTATCTAGTTCTTAAATATTTCATTCTTAAGATATCTCATTAAATATTTCATCAAACTTAAATATTTCATTGTTTTGTAGCCGTTTTCTTTGCCCTCTAATAAAGCCTTAGAAAAATATCATATTTAGAGGGCACAATCGATCTGTCAGATTTGTTGTGTTATTTTGGATACTTATTCTGCGTATTCTACGCATATTATACAGGCAATCAATATCCTATAACATTTTGAATCATTTCGTTCATTCCATATTGAATGTTGATGGACATTACTACTCTGGTGTTCGCGCAATAAAGTATAGCATTTGTCCTCCAAAGTTTAGCTGTCGTTAATTACGAAACTTCATGTAAGTCTAAACGTCAAAAGTGCCATCATACAGTGGCCGTACTGTACGAGTAATTCGATATCTTTCTTAAATGGAAAGAGGTCTAACCACCGATGGACAATGAAATCAAAATCTCCAATAGGTAATCAAAGTTTAAATTTGTATGTAACTAACATCAAAAAGGTGCCATCAAAAAAATAACAATCTTTATTAATTCACAGATCCGTCCGATATAGAGGCGATGTCGGTGTTACAGACATCTTACGATATATGCATAAGATTATTGCTCCTCATATACAAGCGGCCATAATCATAAACATGTCGTACATTTCCGTATCATGTGACTTAACGTTATACTTTCCAAACCAGTATTGCGTTTCGCACCTTTCTTCACTGAGCAGACAGGATAGCGGTGGGCTGTTTTGATGCAAGCCAATATTCCGAGGGTAAGGAATATAAATGTGCATCGGAAAGGTAACAATTATTTCTGCGACTGCTTGCGCTGTTAGGTGTACGATTTCTGTTTATAAAACTATTAGTAATGTCTAATTATGTTACGTTTATAACTGCAGCGGATACCGGAAATTTTTTGAATTACACGACAGGCAATGTTTTAAATTGCAAAGGCATTTGGAAGTACCTTTTCAAGTATTATTTCCTTTTTGCGAGGAAACATTTTTTTACATTCATTATAATATATGGTTAAACGCGTCGGTTAAACGTCAAAACAATCGTCAATTCTCCGCGACACTGGCTCCACCTTTTATATGAAACACGTTGTTTTTTCGAAACTTCGAGACTATTCCACGCATTACTAGGGTTTGCGAGAATGTCCCCGCCCCTTACAGATTATTAGCGACGTTTCCCGAGTGTTGTAGGGCGTCCCAGAATGTTCGAGAGATTTCGATTGTGTTTCGACGATCAGAATGGAGCACCGAAATATGGTTAAAATTGAACTAATAAGTTCGATAAATATTTAGTATAAATATATACTATTTTTAAAACGTAACAGGAATACAGTTTTAGACATGGAATTAAGGTTAACGAAACAAATAAAATATAATTATATAAATTTATGGTGGGTCATAAAAGTTTTCCCCCGATATCGAACCAATGCATCTTGTGTAGTAAGACCTTGTTTGTGATAGTAGCAAAAAGAGAACGTTCCGAGTCCAGTTTTTGTCGCCCGGCCAGCCCGCGCCCGCGGCTGGAACTGTCGGAGAGCTTCTCAACATGTAAAACGTTCTTATATTTTAAAACAGTCACGTACAGATACATTGTGGCTTATGCTCTTTTACGCTATTTTACGCTCGATTCGGATCAAGCTTGTGTTCTATTCAAATTACATGTCCCACAAAACATACTATCGGCAAAATTAAAGCGAGATACCCGGTGCCTTATTTTTTACTAACACCAATAATTCAAAAAATAAATCTTATTTTTCATAGTTTGTTGAAAACATTGTTTTGTAAACGCCTTACGCAATATTTACTCTAACAGCAATATGGTGGACAAAAGTTCAAGGTTCAAGAAAATCAATTTTTACCTTGCTTATTTTTTTTATTTTATTATTAGCTTCACCTGTTTATTTATTTGTCTGGACGAAATCTTATAATCGATATTTCACCCACTTCCGAATATCCAATCTAGCTTAATGCAAGTAATGCATCATAATAATTAATTAATTAATGGGAAAATAGTAAAATTGGTATGAGCTCACCAAAAGTAGATTTTGTACACTGGGTAATATCAAGAATAAAAAATATAAAATTATATTATATGAAAAGTATTTAAAAAACGTGCTTATATTTAAATGAACTTACTAAAAAATAAAATAATAATTTTCGACCAGAAAATTTTTGCTCACTCTCCAAATAAAAGCATTGGGCGCTTTCCCTCCATCAACAACAGAGTTCTATAATCTTTATTAATATCGTAAGCGCCCACCTTTTATTTAGTGAAAAAAAAAATCATGTAATATTTCTTCATAATAATAGAAATAATAGAAGAAGAAGAAAAAAGAAGAAGAAAGAAGTAAATAATGAAGTTATGATACAACATGGGCCAAATATTTATGATTTTTTTTTATGCAGATAAAGAAGTTATATTGGCAACAGATGATCAGCAGATGAATATCGTGGTTAGCAAAACCAAAAATCCCATAAAATGCAAACTGGTGGTTGATATGCCAGTAGAACAAATGTCACAACCTAGGGGGTAAAATTGCTTGTCAAAGAAATATCAGGAATATCTGTAAAAAGTTAATGACTTTGTTAACCTCGAATAATATCACAGATTAATTAATATGTATGGTTAAGAGTGTGATGTCAAGCTTAACAATAAGGAAAAACTCAGACTCTGGAAACTGGGGACTCATCGATGTGTCTACAGCACATTTTACAGTCTTGGGCGACATTGCTAAGAGAGAGAGGATAACAACACGAAAAGGCTTATGGTAGCTGAAAACCTTATGGACTGAAAAATTAGAGGATGGTTTCAGTATACAACCAATTAAATATTTCCACTGATCAGAGAATACGTTGGAGAATAATGATTGTCTCGATCTTCAATAGTAAAGGAAGAATAAATGCCACATTCGTCTATATATATTACCTCAAAGAGTAGCTATCTCAACCGGTTGGAAGGGTTCCTAGAATCAAAGGAGTAGCTTGTCGGTCTAGTGGTTAGGACTCTCGCTTCGTGATCCAAAGGTCGCGGGTTCGAACCTCACTCCATACCAGCATGTAAGTCCTATTTTCATAGCACAAGCGTTTGAAATATAGTTTGAAAATAGCATGAATATTGATGTGACACGTATTCCGTGTTCGCATCTCTATTTAAAAAAAAATGTAGGGAGAAACCTCACTACTTGCTTCCGATTGAATGAATATAGTTCCTAGAATCAAAGCTAGAGTGAACGATCGAAGGAACGCGTTACGCGGCCGCACTCCGTCCACTAGTCCACGCTACCTCGTCACCGTTCGCTTTTAAACGGCTCTGTTCAGAAGCCACAGGCTCGACTGCGCCGCGTTCGTAAATTGTATTTATTTGCTCTTTTTGCGTTCGATATAATTTGGGCGAAATGTTTCCGCCTCACGTCGGGCACCGGTCCGCGGAGAAAGTGGTCAGATCGCTTCACGCGGCGTTCTGTAACACCAGATCGGGTAATATTCACTTCTGCAGCCCGCTGCGCCGCACTACGGTGCCCTCGGTTATATCACCCGACACGTCCTATATGCGGGCGTTAAAAGTACAAAGGTTAAAGGGTGCATCATTCGCAGAAATAATTGGTGAGAATACGTCGCTTCCGTCTAAAACTGCGCACCATTGTACAAATTTAGCCAGTTATTTTTTCTAAAAGATGATTTCATTCACAATGATGTGACAATTTTTTATCTAGAAAGTTTAACAAAATTCTATAACTTTTGTGACAGTCGATTCTCCAATTGATAATTCGACAATATTCCAATTATATTTTAAAACCTGAATATTCGTGGTACACCCAAGTTTGATTCTCCTTATGCAATTCATGTTTTTCAATCCATAAAGAAAGGATAAAATTTATGCAAACGGAATATTTAATACGCGTCATTTCTTTGAATTCTTTCATTTTTTTTTAATCACTTTTTGTATACATAAATATTAAATATTCAAGTTATTTGTTTGTAACATTGTGGAAATTCATTTTTAATATTTAAAAAAATGAGGGTAAACAACACTGTTTTATTCCACTATATTTATTTTGAATTGGAACGTTTTCGGGATTTCTCCCATTATCAATAACAACACGTTTACAACTTGTTGTACGTTTTCGGGATTTCTCCCATTATCAATAACAACACGTTTACGTGTTGTTATTGACAATGTGAGAAATCCCGAAAACGTTCCAATTCAAAATAAAAATAGTGGAATAAAACAGTGTTGTTTACCCTCATTTTTTTATAAATATTAAAACAATGGTTTATTGCCAGTTGGCGATTTCTTCTAACCAACCACACTACAATTGAAACATATTTCCGATATACATTAGATTCCGATAGACTAGGGCCGGTCTTATAAACGTTCGTTAGTTAAATTTCAAACCGAATAAACCGAAATTTTATACAAACGTCATTTTTTCGTCTAGTCCATTAGTCAAATTTTAGTAAAATTTTACCGTCAGCCGATACCGACAGTCGAACCATCAGTTTACCGTCCGTTATATTGAAATTGACAGAAGTATGACATATTGAAGAATTATTTTTTGAGGTTAGGTCCGTTGTTAATTTGCGTTTCATGCTGTTTGTTTAACATATACATATAAACTGTTCTGACTGCTGCTACATTTTCAAGGAAAAATGTTTTCAGATAGCAATGTATAGCTATTATTGTATTCAAGTTCGTCGGATGAAGAACAAACTCGACGACAATGAGTGTTCAATATACGAGTGGATTATTTTAATATTTAATATGACGCACATTTTATCTACCATTTTCGCTTATCGAAAAGGTCTGCTTACCTAAGAGCTTCTAGAAGATATTGAGCATAATTTAAAAAGGCGCACGCGTAGGAATCTGACATTATCACCAACCACACAATTGCTTGTTGCCTTGAAATTCTATACTCTTGGATCAATATTATTAGCTGCTGCAGACTTTGTTGGGGTTTTAAAGGCTACTGCCAGTGTAACATTGTGGGAAGTATCCCAAAAATCCGATGCGAGCGAAAATTTTTAGTTATGTTTAGTTTTCATATAAAACGGCAATCTGTTCGTTAATTGTCGATTTACTAACGGATATTTGGTCTTTCGCTTATAAGACCAGCCCTAAACAACGGCGTGGCTAGATGGGTACGTAGGTGGGTCAGAAAGGGCAGTTCACGCAAGAACTGAAGGTCATCATTTCGACAGTAATAGCGTGGATTTAATAAACATATGTAAAAAATCAAAGAAACTAGATATTTTAGAAAAGTTACCGATTAATAGTAACAAAAATGTAATCAATATTCAAACTCCATCCATTACCTCTTCTGCGCCTAATGACCACGCCTACATACCCACCGGACTCTAATATTCACCCCACTCCTCATGCCGTCCTTTAGTTTTAAGTTTAGTATTAGTTACATCACTGAAGATGATGTGTTAGCGTCGTCAACGTTATAATCATTATAAACAAATAGTGAAAGTAAACAAAGTTATCATTTTTTAATATATATTTTTTTTTAATATCCGACAAATAGTAAATTATATTTAACTTAGCGACAGGCAATAAAAAATGCAATTTAAATTGAAATAAAATAAATTGTATATATTACACTATAGGTAGTTTAAAAAAGTTTATTATAAAATAACCTTTATCCAACCCAACGTAGCCTTGGAAGAAATTAATCTAAATATCAATCAATTTTGTTAAATAAAAAGCTCGGCGCCTGGGCAATATTTAATTTATCGGTACTTAGGTTACAAAAAATCAAATTACCAAAATAATTGTCATAATCACCAAGTATTGAAAGTCACGTACATACATACTTGGATATACACTCGGGTCTCTTTTTACGCGTACTATTTTTTGCGGTTTTGAAGTTATGCGGTTCATATTCCAAGAAACGTTTATTTTTAAATGAACTAATTTAGATCATTTTTACATGTTAAAGGGGTAAGAAGTTCTGAAAATTTTGTCTCCGGTGTCACGAGATATTTCTATGTTAGGCTATTTCTATAATCATGGGTCACGTGATTCCGAAATATCATTGTGCCCGTTATGAATTCGAGCGTCTCTTTCTACGTAAGTACAAAAATCCGTCATTGCATTGAATCACTGATTATATTGTCAAAAGGAAAAATCATTGTGCGAAGTTGAGGCCAATTTTATTTGTGAAAAATCATTGTCTTCAGGACATAGATCTAATGCGCTGGCTAGCTCTTCTAGTGATGGAAGTGATTTCAAATCAGTCATGTGTCGAATCGCGATAGCGATGATAATCTAAAAAATATTATAAACTTTTTATAAAAATATGATTAATGATGTTAGAAGTAATATGGTAAGATTAATTATTTTTCAGAAATTATATATATTACACGCAATTTTAGGTATACTTTAACTCATTGATTTATTTTTATGCTGTTTTAGAAAAAAAGGTATCCTTTATTTTTATACGTGTTCTGGTATTTTTATTCGTTTTCCGGTGGATCGTATCGACCGCATAAAAAGAGACCGGAGTGTACTACCAGCGGCGCAATAAAACAAGCTAAGAAGAGTGCTAGACTTTGCTTAGATATCGGGATGTACATATGTATGTGAAGCAGTATATTTCTGCCACTATTAATACGCCGTTAAGTGGGAAGCTCGCAAATTAAATAACTCGACATGGTCCTGGCTGCCTCAGAATAAGCTTGAAGAACTGGAGGGCGGTGATATGCAGAGACAGCATTATATTTAGTTTAATAATATTTTCTCTTTTCTTTGTATCTGTGTTTTGTTTTATCTAATAATGTATCTTTACATCCTAATTTATTTTGTTTTATATCGAGGGTCTTCAGCCAAAAGGGAATAATGACATTTTACCGAAAATGAGTTTTTTGGGGCTTTATACTCAAATTAATCTTAGCATTAGGCAGGAAAAATGACATATATGCCAATTCCCACTATAAACTTTGTCACTGATGTTTTAAGAAGGGCTTTCGTGACAATAACTACGAAAAAAAGAAAGCCAAAACGGCGTTTGCTACCTTACGCCCTTTTGTTTGACCGAAAATATCAGTGAGACTCCTCCTTGCGCCCTTTTTTTCTGCCAACGGATAACGCGTCTGACTACGGATCAGAAGATTCCAGCTTCGAATCCTGGTAGTTTTTTTTTACGGTCGAGAATATTTTGTTTGTTGAAATTTTAATTACATTTTTGGTTTTGAACATTCATGTTTTATATTTTTTAAATTAATTTTTTTTATTATGTAACAAACCAAATTAAACAAAGAGTAATTTTTTATAATGTTGTATAAATGTAATCAAAAACGCTATTTTCACATTATGTAGCAATGCTGTTACGTAGTTTATTTATTCACTGCGAAAAGAGAAAAAATATATTTTCCAGAACATTAATAATATGAGGACACACAGAACAACGGCATTAAGATAGATCTAGAAAAAAAATTTCAGAATTTGGAATGGACCACGTTTTTTAATATGATGGCAAAGAGTGTTAATTTGACAATTGACAATGCATGTTCAAAATATTAATCAATAAAATATCAATTGTGTTTGCTGCCCAGCGGCCACAATAGCCGCCCGCAGGACCTCATATATATACGGACAGGACCGATGCAGGACCGTTTATACAAGGAAATTGATGCAACATCTTTCGCTTCTTCGCTTCTTATTTTTGTCAGAAACAATCAAGGATGGGGATATCCTGGTAAATTAAATTGCAAATTAAATTCGGTCATCAAGGGGGATGATCGACGTATTTATAATTATAAAAGTGATTCGGATATTTCATTTAGCGGATTCATTATCTAACAGAAATGGAACCGTATTCTACATAATGAATAAATTAAAATAGGTAATGACGGCTAAAGAAACGAAACCAAATTATCAAAAAATAATCTACGCCGCGACGGTGAAGTTTAAGGTAAACAATGCGATGTATGTGATAAAAAGCATCGATAAATCAAAGATAAAAGTGTAAAATTATGCACAAAATTTAAAATATTTTTCAATAAATATAATATGTTCGTAATAATGTTTCAATAAATGTTCAAAAACAGCCTAACCGAGAATCAATGTCAAAAAATTTTTCAAATGTATAGGAATTTAGACCTTCAACGAGACTTTCTTTTATCAAGCATCGACATATTACCGGAAACAAATGAAGATGACGAATAATTATCAGACTTGATTCATCAAACTGATTTATTTTATCAAATGTTTTTGTATTGCAGATGATATCTTTGGTTCCTTTAATTGAGTTATTACATTTTCATCGTTTTATTATTCATGCCATTATCCGAAATGCAAAAATTACTTTTGATGCTATTTTTTGTATACGGATATATATTTTGTAAATTGAAGAAATAAATAAATAAATAAATATTAAAATTAAAATTATTACCATATTACATTAAGTCCGGAATTTGGGACAGGCAGAAGGTATGTGATTTTAAAAACTAAGTATGGCTTATTTCACAAAAAAACTTATATTAATGAAGTCAAAAGTTTTATTAGCTACCATTTCTAAAAAACAAGGATAGAAATCGTTTACTAATAAAATAAATATTTTACAAATTCAGATCGACAACACTTTCTTTTTGCTTTCCTGTAAAGTTCGAAATAATCACTAAGGCCCTCTGATATGTATTCCGCGTTTCATAACTTTGCTCTTCTCAATACACTGATAGGATTGTGTGATTCTTTCGTTTAAAGCATAGATTTTGTATTTTCCACCAATCAAACAACCCGTTTTCGGAAAAATCTTTGCTATAAACGAATATAAGTTGATACAACCGACCCTAAGGCATGCTTTTTCGTGCACATTTTTCGTCTTTTCAATAAATTTATAAAATAGTATAACAAAATAGTATTATGGTTTTTAAACAAATTTCTAATGAAATTCAATTTTGAAATTCAACAAGAATTTTTTTAAAAGATACGAAGCAAAAATTTTGACCCTTTTTTCACACAATTTGCACACAATAAAGTAAAACACTAAGTAAATTTCAATCAACCAGGAATCACTTTCCGATGGTATTTTTATGCATAATTTATCGCATAACAAGTAATTAATTGCGTAATAAAGACAATCGAATTGACAAAAACAGTACGTCGCGGAAAGAACCTACGTATATTTTTTTGCACGTATAATTTATCATTTTTTGCGAACCTTGAATGCTTAAAATGTCTTGCATTGTTTAAGGATCAAAGTGAACAAACGTCTAATAACCATGACTTAATAATATTTAAAAACTAAATATGAATTCTAAGTACCAAATGAATATTCATAACAATTCAATATTAAAAAGATAAATGCGACTTCAATTAATTTTTTTTCTTACTGATTTTAATTTTTTCACAATTTTCACAAATCTTTTGATATTTTACACTTAAATTTAAATTGTATAGTGCTATAATCATATACGACAACACGGTCAGCATATTATATACCAAAACATTAAAAATGCTATAGTCCAGGGGCCAGAGGTACTTGAGAATGCAAAATCCGAGGACCGCAT
>JADDOH010010056.1:0-16179 GCA_016648135.1 Agrypnia vestita | reverse complement strand
TATTTTCAAACTAAGCTAAAATGCTTGTGCTATGAAAATAGGACTAACTTGCTAGTCTGGAGTGAGGTTCGAACCCGCGACCTTTGGATCACGAGGCGAGTGTCCTAACCACAAGACCAACAAGCTACTCTTTTATTTTACGATGCATATTTGTCTGTCGTTTTTGTCACAACATATTTTGTTTGAATTTGACATTTATTTGACATTTGTTATAATGTATTTATCTTTTATGGTGAAACCATACATATACATAGGTAAATATATAAGGTAAAAAGGTGTCGAGTCATTTCGCGATCTTAACTATTCAGGGCATACCAAGAATGGTTCGTTCGCTTCTAAGCTGATGATACCGGCATAAACGACGACTCAGGATTAGGTCGATCTTCCGTTTTTGATGACCGGGCCCTCTGGAGGCTGTGGAAAAGTCTAACTCTTTTCTTCGATAAGTCTTATTTATAATCGATGTGACTTATTTATAACCGATGTGACTTACTTGTAACCGATGTGACTTATTTATAACCGATGTGACTCACTTATAAGCGATGTGACTTATTTAATATCTTTCTTAACATCAGGCCATTTCCTCGAGGAAGCTGGTAGATAGAAAAGAGAGCCACACTCTTCTATATTGATACACAAATTTCATCTCACGCACATTCATACACCTTCGCATGCAAGCCTGACGATTGTTGAGGCTTCTAAAATGCCATCTTCCAGTAGTGATGGTCAAACCGTTATTTTAACTAGTTATTTTCGGTACAGTTATTTGGGATTTTTATCTGATTGTATCATTGATTGGGTTGTGTAGTCCCATACAATCAGATAAAAATCTTAAAAATATGTGTAGGTATTAAAAATTACTAGCTAAATTAGGAGCTGAGCATTAAAGGTATTAGTGTACCAAGTAGGGAAAAAATTTTCTGCTAAAGCGTTTTCATGGAAAACACTGCATAATCCCTTAGGGATTCAAAAAAATTGTGTAGGAAAGAATTGTGTAAAATTAAATGATGTACAAAAAATTGAATATATCTGTCTTTTAAGGATAGCTTACACCAATCATCTTTGTCTTTAAAATTTCATCAAATGTGTAACTAAGATATAATAATAATAATAATAATTGGATAATTTGTATAGCGCCGTTTTCGCGAAATACTCACCTCAAGGTTAACTTTCCAGCAATGTTGACCAATTCAATATTAATCCTTATCAAAGTAAATATATTATTGTGTTGTACATCAAAATATTAAATTAAATATCTTATGAAGATATGACGAGTTTAAAAAAATAAGACGAGGATAAATCTGTACGGGGCGTAGCCGGGCCGACTCGCTAATTATTAATATTATGTTATTATACTTACGCTAAATTACAGCACGTTTTTGAAATAGCAGCCAAAATACATTTTCTTCTTCAAATAAACTATATATATATATTTTTACATACAAATTAAAAAGAATCATAATTTGATAAATCAGAAATTTTGGAAATAAGAAAGAGTGTAAATAGTAAATTGAATATTATAAATAATCAGGTCCTTTTTGCAAATAGTCATCTTTCAAATTTATTTTCATACTAAGTAGGTACTTTATATTATCATTTTCCATATATAACCTTTAAATATTTTGATATATACTTCGATTTTTAAATTTTATTTTTGATATCCTGACGAAGAAGCCATTGGCTTCGAAACATGTTGAATTTTTTCAATAAATAAGTGGTGTTACAAAGTTAATTTATATAAATTAAAATATATTTTAGTTGTTTTAATTTTTCTGCATGTCTTTCTAATTGATTAATTAATTGGTTTTTAAGTATGCTTCTATTATCAGATATGAGTGACGTGATCTGCTTATTACTATTCCATTTTCTTAGTGTATTCATTTGAGTAAGTTTTAAAGATAATTGGATTTTCAGGATATTTAGTACAGTGTTGCACCGCATGGAAGAATGATTGTATCGATCGATGAGGATACGTCTTTGTGACAAATTCCTTTGTCAGATATGTACTTTAAAATATATTGACTTATCTAATAGAACGACCGAATGAAAATATCAATACTCGACGATTTGAATGGCGTTCAGAAGTCGTAAAATTGCGTTCCGGTATTAAACTTTCCAATGCCGGTCCGGTACAGTCCCGGTTAGGGGCAATAAATTAATCGGAATTGGACGATCCCTCTATCCGCGGAAATCGATAAAACCCTTTGATTTTATTCGTCGGGAGCGCAAACACATAAGACACACTTTCATGGATTACAGGGATAGTCTAGAAACATTATCGGGATAATATAATAATACAGTTTCTGGGAAGATTTTCAACTTGAGAATGCTTTAAAATAATATAGGGGGTTCAAAACCAATCCAGAGTAAATAATTTAAAAAAGTAACCCATAAAAAACATGTTTTTACTGTACACCCTTTCTTTGTAAAATATAACAATAATTAAAGACGAATTAAAACTTACAACATAACACTAAATTTACATAAATTTAATATATTTCTAAAATGTCAGATGTTTTGAGATGTCAAGATTTTGATAGATTCAATTATCATCAATAACGTACCTTATGAATTTCCAGCGTCAAATGATTTGGTCAGAATCAGATTTGAGTAATGTAGAATTCTTCAAAACTAAGCAGAAATCTAAAAGAAATAAATTATTATTTGATTTTTTTCCCAAAAAACCCAATTTTGCCGTCATCTGTGAACCAATTGTTTTGTAAATTTTCGAAATTCGTAGTGGTGTACCTATTATACCTACGGAGTAATTCAAATTTAGAAAATATTCCGCGACGTTATCGGGCCGCCGCGGCGTTGCTAATCAAACTTTTCTAATGATTCTAATTTGAAAAAACTAATAAAATTTCTAAAAATCCGAAATTATACTATAATTATTAATTTTTTTAACGAAAATTTGATAGATCTTCTTGATCGTCGCCACGAGTCTGCTTGCCAAGTTTCAGCTTGATTGGATCACGGAAAGAGGGTTAAAAATCGATCCAAAGTTATTGTTGACGGCAAGCAAGCAGACGCCACGAGTTAATATAAAAGGAGTAAAAATAGGAAAGAACTTTGAGCTAATAGTACGTAAAGTATTGTGAATATAATTAAAAAGAGGTCGCTGGATAGTTCGGTAATGTTGAACGAATGAATTAGAGAAGAGTAGAAAGAAAGAAAAAAAAAGAAAAAAATTTAAATTTAATACCTATGAGTAATTGTACATTCAAAACTAACATTTAATAAAAATGCTTAATATATTGTGAAGAAAATTGCGAAAAGAGGATCATTACTTTAAGAATTAGAAACTCAATAAACAAAAATACAATTATATAATACAAGGATTCTCCCGCATATTGAATATTGTTCCAGCATATTTAAATTTGAAGCAACGAAGAAATGCTAAAGAAACTACAAGTAGTACAAAATAAAGCAATCCCTATCATATCGAAATGCAAGTCGAAGGGAAAAAATAAAAATTAGATCAGTGAATCGGAGAAGAAAATATAATGTTTTGCTATAAATTTTTAAAATTAGCCATGGATATATAGATTCTCCAAAAATAGGATGAAACTAAATAAGGATATTCATTCATACAACACAATTGCGCAGAGATAGTTTAATTTTTGTATTGTATGCTGGTTCGGCGATCTCATGGAAACAGATTTTAGCGAAAGCGGCGTTATAGTGCGAATTATAAGCGGCCATCGAAATACATTACGAGAGGACCTACCTTATCCAATAATGAATAAGTGCGATAAAAGACGTGCGAATATTCTGCAGACGAGTGTAAAGTGTTCCACAGATGAGTTATTAGAGCGAATGTTTTGTGAATTAAAGAAAAATGCTCCAGCTAAGTCCTCGTTCATTATCTATGGTGATAAATAAAAACTTAGCTACTATTAACACTAGCAGTTAAGCATTCGGCTAAGCCGATTTCTTGCTGCTAGGCCCTGCGGGCGGCTATACAGTCCGCTGCGCGGCGATTAGTAGCCATTGTTGTCCGCAATTGGCTTTCGGCTATACTGGGCACTGCGAGGCCAATAGTGGCCGCTGCACGGCTATTAGTATCTGAGATTAGCTGTAGCCCATTGCCTGCTGCTTTTTATATGATTGGTTATTTTATGAAACTGCTAATGGCAAAACCACGCAATGCCTACTGCGTTTTTGAAGCAATCATATATATGATACATCGCCGTACGTGCGTTCGAGTTTGACATATTTCCCACCATATGTACATTCTAACATAAAAATTAAATGTCACAGTTGCCTGCACAAAAAATTAAATTGAAGTAAGAAAACGTAAATATCGTATGTAATGTATATACAATATTTCTAATCATTAAATATTGTCTAAATGTACTTTAAATTAATCTGTACACGTCGTTTCTTAAGAACATACAATTTAATTAATTTTGAGAGCTGGCAATGAAAAACAACGCATTACGCGATGCGTTTTAAGTGCAATCATAACAATATTTTTCAGGCTATACATAATATGACGAAAAAAAAATAGGCTTGATGACAGATTTTGAAATAACATTCTATATTGTAGGTACACGTCTACTATTACCGAAGATAACATTATTTCAGTAATAAACTTTAAAAGTTTTTATGCAAATAATTGCATTTACATCTACATATTTTTAATTTCGCGCAAAAACACCCGCAGCTGTCATTTCGTCTACGCAACGTCAAGCCTCAGTAAACATTGAACTATGTCTATGGCAACGGTTCAAAAACACGGTGATGGGTACTGAGGCGTGACGTCATTCGCTCTGACCGGTGTTTCGGTTAAAATGGCGGATTACACAATTTTATACTTTTATTTTAATGAAAATCTCATTAATCTCAATGTGAAAATTAAAACTGGATCATTTTTTAGAATCCTTTCAAAATATTTTTTTTTCTAAAATCACTTATTCTTTAATACTTTAATACTGTCGTCATCGAATTGGACTTAAATAATTGATTTGTATTTGTATGTATATTTTTTATTATAATATTACTTTCAAGGCTTGTGCTATATCTTTTCACTCTACGTTTTTACTTTTTTTGTTTTTAAATTTTTATTATATTATATTTTTCTTATGCTTCTGCTTTTTATATACATACTTGCTTTTTATATTATATTATATTTATCTTTATATATTTTTATCTATATTTTAAGTATTTTCTTTTCTCTTTATGTCATTATTATGTTTACGTGTTATTGTTTTTTTCTCTTTAAACTATATACCTATTCTGTTAATGTACACTTACCTATCTATTGTAAAAGCCCTATAGGGCGTTAATAAATAAATGAATATATAAATAAATCATGCCTATTACGTTTTAAAATCTCTCATACCATGTTAATCGAAAGGTTATGTTCGTGGACCTCCTAGGATTTTTTTTTGAAAAATAAAATTCGACATCATCATGAGTGATGGCAAAAGTTCCGCAACATTCTAGACTTCTTCAATTGTCCCTCATGCATCATCGCGCATCCCCTTCTAATCACATCTTACAAATTCTCCAAAGTTTGCGTCCGCCCTTAAATACTTTACAGCCCTCCCCCACACCCGCGGGGCGGCGGCGGGGCGGGAGGGGTTGGTGATCTGCTCCAGGGGCGTAGCCGTAAGCCGCCCTGTCTTAGACGTTGACTGATGGATCCGGGTCCCGCGGCTGCACCCCTGGGACGGAAGGCGCGCGCGGAAGGAATGAGGATGTGCACTGACAGGCGCGCGATGAAAAATTGTGGAATACTCCACTGGATATCGGGATCTTACGTTTTCAAAAGAAAATTCTAGAAAAATACAATTCTAAACTATACTCTGTTCGGCGGGAAATAAATATTTTGACAAAAATAACCGATAAATTATATATCGCAGAGACAAAGCAATTTATATGGGGAAAGAGTTGTGTCTTTGGGTGTTTACAGGCTATATGGCTGACTGAAGTGATCGCTTTGTACAATGTAACGTTCACCGATCCTATGCATGAAATTATAAAGTTACACTTTAGAAATTTAGTGTTTTTTCCAAAGACTTGAATATTTGTTTAAAATGGGAATTAGTAAGATACATATTAAACTATTGTTTTATTTAAAAAAAAAAACATAAATTGACTGCATTATGTCTATTTCCGTAGAACTCCTCCTCCGTGACTGATATTTCCTAGGTGCACGTTTGTTCGAGACAGACAAAATAAGATCATGTATTTATTGATAAATTAATTTTTTACAATGTAACATATTCGAATTGGGTAAAAACGTTACTTTTTAATTGAGAGCAATTTAAAGAAAAAATAAAATTCCTTCAAAAATATTGTTCTTAATAAATGGTTCATCAGATCAAAAAATCCTTGTAAAATCCTCAAAAAATCAAAAAATGTCGCATTGTAGATATTTCATTTCTAATGAAATGTGTGAACTTTTTTCTGTCTTGAACAGAGGTGTACCTGGGAAAGTTGCATATAAGTCACGGTGGAGGAGTTCTACAGATATAGACACAACAAGGCCATTTTTTGTTTTTTTTAACTGCATTAATTTTGAATAAAATAAAAGTTTAATGTGTACAAAAAAATGAATCACTCCCTTGTCAAAAAAATCTTATTTCTATCTTAATTGTAATCCTAGAGTGAGTGGGTTTCTAAGGAATAAGTATTTGTATATTTTACTAGCTGTGCCCGCGCGGCTTCGCACGCTTAGGTTTTTAGTACACTGTTTGGATCGTCATAGAAATTTCGCGAACCTTCTAGAACATTCTCCTTCCAGAACTTTCAAGAAATTTATTGAACGTACAGGAGTCTTCTAGACACACCGACACATTCCGACATTCAGTTTAGAACCTTACAGAACTTTCGGGAATTTTCTAGAACCTTCTCCATCCAGAACTTTCCAGAGCAGGTTTTTCCGGAACCTTCTAGACTCACCGACACAGTCGGCGTGCCTATTTTGAAACAATCTGAAGCATTTGCGGCCTTCCCATCACAAAACAATGTTAGAAACAATGCTAGAAAGCACATTTTCGTCACCCACTCCCACCCACGCACAGCCACCACCACCAAACTCGCATATTTTCGATGTGACACCAAGAGCTATTCACCACCATAACCACCGGTGGGTGGTTGTGGCTGGTTGTGGAGAAAACTTGGCGGATAGGGAAACACGGGTTTCTTTATATATATATATATATGTATATATATATATTGATTAAAAAAAATCGAAAAAAAAAAATTCGAATAAGAAATTTTTCGAAAGAGAACTCATTGTTTACTGAAAACCATGTGTTAACGTGTAGTAAAGAAAAGCAACTCACAACGTTGACCGAAAAAATGCAATGAAATTTTCCTATCCGTTCTGGACCACCACCGGAATGGAGCGCGCCCCCGAAAATGAAATTAGCGTCCCTTTTCCGAGTCATCTGACCGCGGGGCCAACAATAATCGCGGTCATCTCGCCCGCTATCTTCATTCCGGTCCATCAGAGCCGGCGTCATTAGGAGGAGCACGCTAGCTCGGCGCGGTGGTGGTACCGGTTGCGGAGGGGTATGCGACTACGAGTAGCTGTAACCCGTCAAAAATTACGTAAACTTTGTTTCGCATCTTTGCTAAGCCCTAGCATATATTTATGGCATATTTTTGGCGGTCCACGGAGAGGCGGCCGTAGCAACATGCGTAGAGCGGCCGGTTCGAGTTTGCTGGACAGGATTTCAAGCCCTATCTCCGGCCATTTCGTTTGTTTTTTCCGTGAATTCGAACGAAATTACGAGTTTTATTTCTACACGAAGTCACGGATAAACAACGAAATTATGATGTTTGATAATGCGAATTCTAATAGAAAGCAATTATAATAATTATGAAAGAAAGAAATTATGATAATTTAACGAATATACTTCATTGGAAGAAATCAGCGTACAGAATAAATGACAGTATTTCTTCTTCTTCAAATATAGCAAAACTATTTTGTGGTGATATAATTATAATTTATATAAAAAAAATTCAGCACGTTTCGAATCCAATGGCTTCTTCGTCAGTATTTCTATTTATTTATTTTTTATTTATTATTAATATGGAATATTCACAAGTTCGCAATTTCAATACCACAACAAAACCTTGAATTATTGTAACTGGAACTTAATTACAAACGACTCCTGTAACAATATAATTTCAAACCTAACCAATAGTAGGACAGAAAAATAAACAATAAACAAAAAATATGAGAAACGAATTGAAATTATTAAAAGCATTGTAACGAAATGGTAAAAGAGATTACATACAGAATCCTTCATTGTATGTCAATGACGACAGTAAGATCGAAACCTCTATTACCTTCTAGAATAGTCTACAATTTTCTACAACCTTCGGGAGACGACTAGAACAGCCTGGAAGCGACGACATCAGTTGTGTCAGATGATTATCAGAAAATTGTTTCAGGTCAGCCGATCGTTCTGGTCTTGCGAACCAGATCAGATCGGATAAAGGATTAAATAGCATCATTTTCGTAAAAAAATTATCAAGCAGATGCGGGCCGAGAAAGAATCTCGCCCCATTTCCATCGCCGTTCCTTCTTTAATCGTGTTTAATATATATAATAATTAAAAGCCATACGCGTTTAGCTTTGTAACCTTAACATAGTTGTAACTATTATACGTAAGTCGTTTTCCTGTAAATCTTGCAACCATAATATGCCAACCGCTAGTCTGGTGTACCTTTTGCCTTTCTTACTTGCTTGCCACCCGTTACACTTTACATAAATATTTATTTATTTATTTCAAAAAATCCTTGTTTACAAATAAAGGTATTTAATACTAGTTTAACAATAAAATATAAGATAAATTACACATTTTTTTCGTTAAATTTGTGGATTATGCCACTCTACTAGGCTACGCCTGTCCCAGAGTGGCGTTATAGAACACAATTATAATATTTTTTGAATTCGTCAGTAATATTTATTTTCATAAGGTAGTAATTATATATCTACAAAGTATCAAGTGTAATGTTAGTGCAAGTTGAGTGAGTCATAAGTCCAAGTGTAAATATGTGTAGAATAATTGTTTAATGTAAAAAGGGTAAAAGTTTTGTTTAAGATTATTTTTTATTTTCCTTAATTTATTTATTTATTTATATAGGTATATATTTTTATTTGTAGACATTATTATGCAATTACAGTAAGTAAATTTTCAGTTGCTGTTCTATCTTTGGAGGTAAGCCAGTTGTTTGCTAAAGCTTTTATTTTATTAATTGAGTATATTCTGATTTCCGGGAAGTCTGTTTTAAATATGTTAAATATTTTAGGCCCTATGTATGAGTAATTTTTCTGTCCATATGTTGTCTTAGTTTTTGGTATTTCGTCAAGGTTTCGTAATGCTTGTCTAGTATTATGTGAATGCGAGTTACTGGTTGCTGTTAGGTGGTTTGTGTTTTTGATGTAGAAGATGAGGGTAGACTTAACGAACAGCTGTCTTACGTCCAGTACAAATATGTACATCGCACTTCGTCGGTAGATTAGGTTTTCTTCCTTACACGGATTTGGCGACCACCAATTTCAACTCTGTCAAAGCACTCGTACCTATGTATAATGTATCCTAATTGATCTGAATTATTTTTTAAAGAGTCACGATCGCCCCCTTGTCCAAAACCGGAGAAGCGCCCGCACCCAAAGATCATTAGGCTCACTTGTACTCTCTTCCTGGTCCCTGCACCAATCATACGAGTGGTCATTTCAGGCCCGGTACACCGTACTTACCGAATATAAAGTTCAGTAGCACCAGTGATAAATGTACAGAACCCTGTTAATTTTGCCTTGGCACGATCAATTACGCAATATGAAATAATTGGCTGGGGCGGAGGATTAATTTTTTTTTTTATTGTTTGAAACATAACTGAAAATCTGTTTCATGCGTGTACAAGGTTTAATTGTCATTTTATTTATTAATCAATATTTGCGCATTTTCCAATCTTCGGATCACTTCTGGAATGCAATTTTTGGTGTGGCATTTAGTTGTTTTAGTAATTATGTAATATTATAATCCGTGGTCTTGGGACTATCTGAAGAACATTTACGTCATTGCATGCTGTTTCATTTTATATCGGGTCTTAATGCAACAGATGGAACTAAGAAAATTTGTGATGATGGAGACGTATTGAAAGTAAATAAGTGCCAAGTGATTTTGACTTGTCTGATAGTGATCGAAGTGGGCGCCCGGTAGGGTTTGATAATGACGCTTTAAAAACACCTAGAAGCACATTTTTCTTAAAAGTCTACCAACAAGATGGCAAAAGGTCCTAGATAACGATGGAGATTAAATCGATTAATAATAAAATTAAATGTAGTTAAATTATTTTTTTGTTGCCACTTAATAATTGATTACTTATGGGTACATCAAATATTATTCATTGGTGGTTAAGTTTCTAGGTATTGTGTCCTATAAAGCTGGTCAACACAGTAATCTTCACAGCTACGAAGATCGTCTTTTTCAAAATGCACAAACTTGAGTCCCGACGGAAAACATCCGATCTTGGTGTGCTACGCAAGATTCTAATTGGAGCTATTGATTTCCTCCCTTTATCTAACATAAGTTTGCATATTGAACCCCCGCATCAGAAACCAATTCTAATTTTTTTCCAATAATTGTGTAATTAAGAACCACAGAAATAATATTTAAAAATAAGTTTTCAAAGAAAACAAAAAACAAAAGACATCATTCATTTTAATATTTTGACATTCATAGAGCACCCTGACGATCGAAAGGTTTTTCCAAAACATATAACAACAATAAAATCTTTTTTTTGTTATTTCGTTTTAAATTTCTTTATTAGTAAATTAAAAATATAATATAAGGTAGTATGAATTTAAAATCTCAGCTCAAATCATAATTTTATTTTATAGAAATAAACTTTGTTTACACCACTTTTTTGTTGAAAAAAAATTCGACATGATTCAGAGCCCATGGCCCCTTTGTCAGGATAACAAATGTATACTAACAAAATTAAATTTAAAAATCGAAATATAGATAATCAAAATATTAAAAAGTTTTTTTTATGGAAAATGAATAATAATAAAGTACCTACTTAACATGAAAATAAATATAAAAGATAACTATTTGTAAAAAGAACCAGGTTATTTATAATATTAACACTTTCTTATTTCCAAAATTTCTAATTTTATCAAACTGCGATTCTGTAACTGGTGGATTTAATCTGTGACTCTGAAACATTTCGAATTTTTTTCAAAAAAAAAGTGGTGTAAACAAAGTTTATTTCTATAAAATATAATTATAATGTCACCACAAAATAATTTTGCTGTGTTTGAAGAAGTTAAAATCATCATCTTTAAAATAAGTCTAAGCCGCATTGTAAGGCTAGTATAATACTAAAGAGAAACACATAATTCGAATTAGAGATTTTTATGACGCGATAATTTCGTAAAAGGATATATTTTTCGCACTTTTGATGTTACGCCTAATGTCACGCCTTCGCCCTAAAAACGCACGCAATATTTACATTAGGGCTAAAGGTACACTAACCCTTAGAAAGCAAATTATCTTTTAGAATATTTCGATTATGTTTAAAAATTTCGACCACAGCCGGCTGTAATAAAAATACGACTCACAGAAGAAACATGGTGTGCAAATTAAACATATATAGAACTTACACTATACTTATCTGAGAGATGTGGTAGTCGATCATGGTTCGAATTATTGTGTAAAGTGATCACTTAAGTCAGCCGTATGATAGGTCGTAAGCCCTATGAAAACCCAAAAAACTTCCATACCAACTTTCCCATATAAAAAATTGCTTCGTCTCTATGAGACATCGATAGTTTAATAAAATGTCTCTATATAAGTATCTTGATTATTTTACATTTTAAGTTATTATATAGGATGTCTCATAGCTGCTCGTAGTCGAAACTGTTCAAGCAATATGAACATTTTCGACTCATGCCATGAATGTTAATGGTTATGGAGATATGCAACATGAAATTTTCAATTTTTTTTTCTATATTTCTGACTTAGTAATTGCAAAAAGTTGAAATATCATTACAGTAACTTATATCGATTATGAAAAATTCGTTCACTTCAATACAACTCAAATAAAATGATAAAAACCTTATTTAAAAAACTATATTTACAATTTTTGCAAGGTTTTTATGATTTTATTCGATTTGTATCAAAGCGAATGAATTTTACATAATCGATAAAAGAAATGATATAAAGTAATGATAGTTAAATTCAAGTTCAAAAAAGTTTTACGAAAAATAAGCCAGAGATATTGAAAAAAAAATCCATATTTGTTATTGCATATCTCCATTACAATTGTTACTTATTACCAAGATATCAATAAACCTGTTGGTGAGGCGGTTAGGTTATGGTTTAAATGGTGCGCTTTGAGCGTCCAACTATACGGAAACTTCCAAGGGGCAAGCAAGATGTCCAATACGTAGCGAAAGGCCCGTAACTGAGAAAACATGCAAGACACTTACCTCCTGGTTATCTTCGATTTATTGAACTGCGACCTGATGAAATGCGATTGAGTGGACTGTAGATGCGGGTGGCCGTCTTCACCAATAATGTAAACAAATCCACTGCGAAGAACGGATTTGAAAAGGCGGTTTTAAGATCGAACGACAAATTGAGGTTATTGCGGAACGTGCGTAAAAAATGTCACACGGCGGCGATGGCGAACGAGTATGTACTCACAGCGGCGGTCCAATATGTACTACTGCCGGCCCTGCTGGGTCTCGCGTCATTGGCGGAGACAGGTAACGCGGCTTGCCTAATTTCTCAATGAAAGGCGTTCGCTATACATTCCAAATATAGATATGGCCCGACCATGCTCCCCGCCTTGGAAGCTCACAGAGCTTACAAAATTAATAAAAAATCATCCGAACGCATGATGCAACTTCCTTATCGCAATAACGACTAAATTATGATATAGAAAAAAGAGAGACAGCGTAATATCAGTCCCGATATATAATATATGAGTAAATTAAAAATGTGTCAATCTGACATATTCAGCGGTAAATTATGAAACGCAAATAAGAAAAGCACGTAAATGCTGCGATATAAGTAATTAATACATCGAACAATAACAAAGAGGCGTGAATGAAAATAAAATAAAATAATATATAACTAAGAATTGAAAATAAAAAATAAAATAATATATAACTAAGAGCTATTTATTGGGTCGGGAGAGGATAAAGTTTCACCACTGGTCGCTTGAAAAAACCGGATTCAGTTTTCACTAGAGCAACTCTCACTACACTATCTGAACCTGGATATATTTGAGAGATTACTCCTAAAGGCCAGCTAAGCGGTGGTGCGTTATCCTGACCCACTAGCACGACTTTACCGACGGTGACGGGATTATCTGGAGTACACCATTTTTGTCGGACTTGTAGAGTGTGTAAATACTCTAGATGCCATTTTTTCCAATATGACCTAACTAAGTTATCTAGTAGTTGTTTGCGTGTACAAAGACTCCGCGTATCGTCAGCAATGTCCGATACCGGAAGATACTGGAGTGGTGATGACATTAAAAAATGTGCTGGTGTCAGCGCCTCAGGATACGGATCCTCAGACATAACACAAAGTGGCCGGGAATTGAGCAACGCTTCGATCTGTGTAAGAACTGTGAAGAGTTCCTCGTAAGTCAACAACTGACTTCCGATTACGCGGTATAGATGTGTTTTAAAACATTTTATATTGCTTTCCCAGATCCCTCCAAAGTGCGGGCTATGCGGTGGAATTAATTTCCAACAAATGCGTCGTTTAATAAGCTCATCCTTTATAGCGTTTTGATAGTCCGAGGACAAGATTAATTTATAAAATTCATCTAACTGTGCCTTGGCACCTATGAAGTTCGAGCCGTTGTCGGAATACAGACAAGATACGGGTCCTCGACGTGCTATAAAACGTTTGAATGCAGCTAGGAAGATGTCCGAGGATAAATCTGATGCTAGTTCGATATGAACAGCTTTAGTTGTCAAGCAGACAAAAATACAGATGTAGGCCTTTTGCGACCTTTGTCCACGCTTGCGTTGGAGTGTTATATTTAGCGGACCAGCATAATCTACCCCTGTGTGTGTAAAAGCCTTTGCTTCCTGAATTCGGCAGGCTGGCAAATTAGCCATTTTAGGCGTGGGATGTAGAGGAGAAACGCGAAAGCATTTATTACATTTTCTCACTCTCCATCTAATAACGCTTCTTCCGGAAAGAATCCAAAAGCGTTGACGAAGGATTGATGAAAGTAATCCTGGCCCAGTGTGAAGATGCAATTGGTGATGGTGATCTATTATAAGGGCGACTACGTGGTCATGTTTTGGGAGCAGAGCAGGATGTTTTGCCTCGAAAGGAAGACCTGAATTGGATAATCTTCCTTCAATCCGCAAAATACCATTCTCATCTATGAAAGGACTAAGACGTTTTAACCTTTTAGAATAGCCTTTTCCTCCTTTTAGATCCGCCATTTCCTTAGCAAAATGAACATTTTGAACGGCACGAATAGCCGTGTTTTCAGCGGCAAGTAAGTCAGCGACTCCAATTGCTGGGGACCGAGGTAATCTTTTCATAAAACGGAGGCAGTATACGATGATGCGCAGAAGTTTATCCCAACGAGAGATATTTTGAGCTAATTCGTAAAAACTACAAGGTACAATCTTAGCGGTAATCAAAGTTGTGGATTTAAAGTCCGGGAGTACCTCATATTTTGTAGGTAAGAATGGTTGGATAGGCCAACTTGAAATGACAGAACGTAGCCATACAGGCCCGTTCCACCACAAGTCATGGGTTACCAATTGAGATGGTAACATGCCCCTAGATAGACAATCACTAGGATTCTCAATGCCTGCGATATGATAGAAATCTTGGGGTTGTACATTTTCCTGGCAGTGAGCTACGCGGTTGCTCACAAATACGGACCATCTATGCGGGGAAGAGTGGATCCATGACAAGGCAATTGTAGCGTCCGAGAATGCATATGTTCCTGCGATGGTGATGAGTGAACTATAAATATCCCGAACAGTCTTTATTAACTTCGACATCAAAAGGGCAGCGCATAACTCCAAACGAGCGAGTGAAATTATCTTTGTTGGTGAAACCTTAGACTTGGAACACAATAACCTGACTGATACGTTCCCGGTTAAATCTGTGGAGTGCAAGTAAATGACACAACCATAACCTTTCATACTCGCATCGCAGAAGGCGACGATGCAAACTGTACTGTTCTTTAGAACACCAATATGGCGCGGAATTCTCAAAGTCGAGAGCAAGTGAAATTCACTCGTAAGTGCAGTGAAGCGTTGAATGATGCTCTCAGGAGGTACATCATCCCAACCAATATCGCACAACCAGAGCTCCTTAATGAGCAATTGGCATACAGGATTACTGGGGCCACGATGCCTAGAACATCAAACAAACGAGCCACTAATGAAAGTATGCTTCGCTTTGTACATGTCTCTTGGACCTGCAGAGTTGTTAAGAAGAAATTGTCCTCAGCGGGTTCCCAAGATAAACCGAGAACTTTAGTACTGTTGTTCTCATTTGTGAAATCCACTGAACTTCGATGAGAATGCGGGAGGTCATTGAGTAATGCCAAAGAATTACTCGACCATTTAATTAATTCAAAGGATCCTGATTTGAATAACGAGATTAACTCTCGAGAGGTGCGGATGGCCGATTCGTCGTCAGGCATTGAATGTACCAAGTCATCCATGTAAAGTTTAGACTCGGCGACTGCAGCGGCATCAGGGTACTGAAAGCGCATGTCTGATGCTAGCTGACGAATAGTACGCAAAGCTAAATACGGACTAGGTTTGAGGCCAAATGGAAGGCGGTTGAATTGAAATACTCTGATCGTCTCGTTGCTATAGTCGCTAAAACGAAATAATATCTTTAAATATTTACGATCATTTTGAAATGTACCAATTTGTAAATACATCTGCTTTATGTCCGCGGTCATAGCTACAGGGAATAACCGGAACTCAAGTAAAAGAGAGAAAAGGTTTGCTTGTAAGTTAGGCCCAGCATATAATACATCATTCAATGATTTCCCAGTATGGGTTTTTGAACTTGCGTCGAGTACAATTCGCGGCATTGGCTTATCTGGGCGTGTGACGGCATGATGCGGTATGTAATAACCCTGGTTTGAGACATCGATTGCGGTAATCTCAGTTAAATACTCCCTTTCAATGTATTCGTT
>JADDOH010010055.1:0-21541 GCA_016648135.1 Agrypnia vestita | reverse complement strand
ATTGTAAAACATATAGGCTCAAAGATTATATCATCTAGATATATATATATATATATAGATATATTAGGATGATAACGAACTTTTATATTTCATAATGTAAGAACTATATATATAGAATAATAATATCTATATATATCTATAACTATATATATATAATATTATATATAGTATATATTTCATGTATTTAAGTGAACGGAGTCCCGGAATAATTTAATCCGAAATAAATAATGAGTCATATAAAACGAGTAGCCATACACAGAGATATCAAAGAATAAACTGGAAAAATTGTAAATGCCTGAGATAAACAGCTGGATTCGAACCACGGACTCTGTGTTAGAGCGCGCCAAGATCGTGTTACAATTTCAATATTCCAGCGACTTTAACAATCGCAATATTTGATAGTTATATGTTCTCTTTGATTATAATTACTTATTTATATATTCCATTTTTATTCGGGAAGGAATCGACTGTTTACTGAGAATTATCAAACGAAGCTGTGAACGCTTCCGCCTAGGATAGTCGAATTTCGAACAATGGAAGTATTCTTTGCCGAAACTGCAATAGAGCTTTATATATTTTATTAAAACAGATTTTTCATTTATTTAAGGACGAGTCCCGTAATATTAATACGAAATAAATTAATGAAATAAAGAGAAATACACAAATATCAAATAATAAAACTGGAAAAATTAAATGCTGGAACCTGGATTCGAACACGGACCTCTGTGTTTAGCGCCACAGCTGTACCAATTCCTATCCAGCAGAACTTAAACTATATTGAGTCGTCAATATTTGTTCGACTAGTATATATGTCTCTTGAATTAGTAATTCTAATATTATGATTATTCATTTTTATTCGCAATGAGAGCTATGTTCGTACTAGTTAATTTTTCACGTTTTCTTATTTGATAGGTGGTAATTCTCTTATTTCATTATTTTTTATTCGTATTATATCATATATATATTATAATAGAGGGATATATAGGTTTTTGTTTTTTTTCAATTATTATATATGAACTCTCATCAACTTAAAGAATATATAAAAGTTAGATTAGTTAAAGGTTTATATATGGTGGGAAGCAATAGTCGGTAAGCAACTTTCCTGGCGAGCAATTGTGTAGCAAGCAATTTTCCTGGCGAGCAATTGAGCAAGCACTTTTCTGACGAGCAATTGTGGGCGAGCAACGGTGGACGAGTAATTGTTGGCGAACAATAACCGGTATCGTTTATGCGAGGTCTTTTGCAGACGTCGTATATTCCTGTTGTCATCAACATTCACCTAATATATTTTATAATTGTTTTATCACTCAAACACTCACACGACTATATATTTTCAAAGTCTCACATAATTCATAAACAATAAAAAAAATATTTCATTTTTACTCCCTTTAACTCGTGGCGTCTGATTGTCTTCTTGTCTGACGAAAAAACTTTGGATCCATTTTAAACCCAATTCCCGTGATCCAATCGAGCTGAAACTTTGCAAGCAGACTCGTGGCGACAATCAAAAAGATCTATCAAATTTTCGTTTAAAAAAAAAAAATTTGGATTTTTTAAATTTTGTATGGTTTTTTCATACAACTTATTAAGTTGTATGAAAGTATTTCAACGCGTCTGGTAGAGGCGAAACCTGATTATAGTACAATTTTGGATTTTTGGAAATTTTTTATTACTCCCTTTCGTAGCGCCGACCGAAGCCCAACGCGTAGGTTTAAGCGCCAAACCAGTTTCCACTAGTAAATGAGAAAGGGAGTATAATACAAACTTTGTTTTTAGGGATTACTTTTTTAAATATATTACCCGCTCCAATCATCGCCCCCTACTGACAGTTGATTCTTTGGTATATTTAATTAATGAAATAGTTACCGTGCAACTGTTCTGACGTAGACACAGTGATATTCAAACCGATCGACATTATAAATAACCAATATGGCTTTAACAAAAGATGATGCCCACACAGAATAATAAAATCAAAATAAAATGTACTCTTATTATTGATATTTATCTATTTGGAAAACAGAAAAAACATTTTTTTAAATACGTGTACATAAACAATGAATGACTTATAAGAACACTATTGTTATAATTAACATAAAGTAGTAAAACTAATTTTACAGTAACATATTGGCTTTCAAATGGCTTTCAAGTACTACCAAAAATTGAAAAATCTATTTTTTGGCTTTCAAATGGCTTTCAAGTACTACCAAAAATTGAAAAATCTAAAAAAATATTAACGCAGTTACCTTGAAAAATATCTCATTTAACAAGTGCATTTTTTTTATTCAGATAATTCTGTTGCGAGTTATGATGTACACCGCAAAATAACTTTTTTTCGAGGTGCCTTCGGAGATTCACCGCCACTCGCTTAATATAAATATTTTGCAATGAAATTTTTTTTAATTAATGTATAATTATATGAAAATTAAATAAACAAACTAGCACTGTAACCTGTAACGTCAAAAACAATTCTTGGCAACATGCCTTTTTTCACCGAATTAATCTTACCCCCCCCCCCACAATTCTAGTAGTTTGGTTGGTATAAGTATTCCTATGACGAAAAAATTAATTTTGAAAAAGAATTTGATTAAGTAGATATTGTTCTGTACTTCAGCATAAAAGAAAATTTTTCTACTACCTGTCTACTGATAGACATTGGGTGCGGTGTCCAAACTAGTTACTTAGTATCTGAACCCGCCGTGAAGAAATAATTTCATGAAAGCTTCGTAAATATACCGTCAAGTCAAAGCCCAGGGTGTGACTATTATTACCCCTTCCAGAGGGAGGATAATTTGATATATTTATCGCAAGTTGGTGTGAATATTAAGAACATTACGGTTAACGCAAGTTAGTGTGAATATTAAGAAGATTATGGTTACCCTTTAATCGATTTAATTTTTTACGGCGGCTTTTCATCAAATTTGCCCGTTCCACAATTTTCCAAATTTGCATTTCTATGCGTATAGAGAATTTGCGTAATTATTAATACTTTCATTAAATTTCTTATTTCACCACTTTTTTGTTACAATAAAATATTTCTGTAACATCAATTAATATATAAAATAATAATGTACCTTCCATCTTAAAAACAGCACGACATAATGGATAACAATTGTCAGGAAATCTTAATAGTTCTCGTTAAGATCTCGTAATTATTAACATTTTCTTTAAATTTCATATTTCACCACTTTTTTGTTACAATAAAAATATATCTGTAACATCAATTAATATATAAAATAATAATATACCTTCGATCTTAAAAACAGCACAACATAATGGATAAAAATTGTCAGGAAATCTTAATAGTTCTCGTTAAGATCTCGTAATTATTAACATTTTCTTTAAATTTCTTATTTCCACTTTTTTGTTACAATAAAATATGTCTGTAACATCAATTAATATATAAAATAATAATGTACCTTCCATCTTAAAAACAGCACGACATAATGGATAAAAATTGTCAGGAAATCTTAATGGTTCTCGTTAACATCTCAGACAATAGTTAAAAACTAATAATAAATTAACGTATATTATAGATATCTCACAGAGACGAAACTGTATTTCTTATGGGAAAGTAGGTATAGAAGTCATTTGGGTGTACATAGGACTTATGACCTATCTTATGGTTGGCTTAAGTGATCACTTTACACAATGTAACATTCACCATTTCCACCCATGATAGAATATACCATGCTTATTCATTTTTTGGAAGTTGTATATATGTTCAAATTGCGTGGAAAGCTTTCACATACGAGTTGTAACTGCCTTTCCATGCGGCCTGTACAAAGCCATTTTCATTCCCCTAAATCCCCACAGATGTCGCTAATGAGAAAATCTACAGTTGATTTTACGGAATTTTGAGAGCAATATACTTTATTGTGTAATGAAATGTTCTAATGTTCTATACCTACTTTCCCATAAGAAATACAGTTTCGTCTCTGTGAGATATCTATAATATACGTTAATTGATTAATAATGTCTCTGTGACATAAATCCAGCACTGTTCTGAAAGATTTGAACAAACTCAAAATATTCTGAACTAATAATAACTTTCTGTACATAATTTTGAAAAGAAACTGACACATCACATTGGTGTGTTGTGTCACTTTCCTTTTGATGTATGAACTGGGTAAATATGTAATATTTTTATTCTGAAGATACATTTTCAATTGAAAAAATACAACGATTTAATTTCTACTTTCGAAATGAGTCGTCGAAATTTCAAAACGATGTATATCGAGAGTGGAAAGCCAAAAGGGCGTTAGTGATTATTTCGAACTTTACAGGAGAGCTAATGAAAGTTCTGTCAATCAGAATATATCAGTGTTTGTTGTATTATTATACGATTTCCATATTTGTTTAATCAAAATCCAAGAGTAGCTTGTTCGTCTTGTGGTTAGGACTCTCGTGATCCAAACCTCACTGCAGACTAGCAAGTTAATCGTGTTTTCATAGTACAAGCGTTTAGCTTAGTTTGAAAATAGTAAGAATATTGATGTGACACGTATTCCGTGTTCGCATTTCTATTTTTAGAAAAAACTCACTAACGCCCTTTTGGCTTCAACCTCGATATGTATATATTTATAAAGAAGTCAAAAAAACATAATAATTTTACATTAATTTATAGACGAATTTGTAATTCAAAGTCAAATTTAAATTTTGAAAATATGCTTATCTTTACGTTCATCTTTAATTATTTCTTTATTAATTGTTATTTAACTACAGAAAATTTTTATACTCGCACTATTTTTTTCATTTTTGCCTGCTTAGAAATTGTTTGCATTAGTTCATTTAAATATTAGGTTTATACTCGTAATGATGTTTTAATTTTAAATACTTATTGTAATATAGTTTGTGATAATGAATTTGCAGACTACTGTCCAGTGAGACGCTTTATGGGTTGAGTTATTTTTCGTGATTTTGTTAATAAGATCGCTATCAAGCAACCGAGACTTGTCAATCGCTCTATTTCACTACTTCTACATAACAATGCTCGTCCATACACTGCACAACGGACCGTCTTAAAATTACAGGTGCTTCAACCTGAAACTGTCCGTCACTCACTTTACTCGCTATTGATTTTCATCTTTTTAGGAATTCGGATAACTTTTTGCAAGGTAAAAATTTCAACTCTGATGAGGCGGTGAAAAACGCTTTTAAAGAATTCATCGATTTCCGTCTCCAAGTTAACTATAGCAAAACTATAAATGAACTTCCATCACAATTTAAAAAGTGAATCGACAATAATGGCCAATGATGATGAATTAAATGAAATTTTTCATAATTGAATTTTTCTACAATGTGCAATTTTATGGGTAAGGATCTAATATTAGTTCGAATAAGTACTGTTGGAGACAGTAAAACAAAGAAATCAATCAGACGAGAGTGTGTAGAACTAACCTCCAAATTCCAAACTCATTCTGGGCTAGAAGAACGTATTTTCCAATACTGCGGCTAGTCTAACACTTATAATTTACGTCTTGTTCACCACTAAAACATAACAGTCTCATGCGGCAATTTATTTCTGGTAGAAATTCGAGTCTATGGAAGAACGTTGGGCTATGCTTATTGAGAGCATGGAAAACCAAATTCAACTAGTCAAAACTTTCCGCTCGGCCTGAATTATAGGTTTGTAATGTTGGAAATAAAAAAAATATATTGGGATGACAAAAAAATTTTGATAGTAAGATTTCAGTACCCATGTGCCAACAAATTTCTACTTGCCAATGTAATTAAAGTGTTTACTTTGTTATATCTAACGAATAATCTTGTTTTAAGCATATCCAATAAAAATGGAATGGATACAAGATTTTTAGTTAGATAAACGATTGTTAGTCGGATAAAATTACCATTTGAAATGCTTCACAGACGCCGGTTAAGAAATCATTTGAATAAAAATTCAATGTTCTAAAGACAGTCGCAAAAATGTATTCAATACTTTTGTTTCTCCGTCGAAATGCAATGCAGGTTCGCGAATAATGTCGCGATGGAAATAATTGAAAACCTCCAGACAAGTATTATCACGCCCCCGGATTTAAATTCCAGTGGAAATTCTCATATCGTGTACTAACCATGCTTATGCAAAGGAGGTTTTGTTGGCTGTAACACCGACTTGAAGTGAATTTCTTTGCATGAGGGGTGCCTTTTAGCTTGTGAATTGATTTATTATACAATAAGTCTGTCTCCCCTCGAAGGAGACTGCTTCGAGATGATAATATATTTTGCCATTAAAATGTAAACGTATAATTTTGATTTCATCAGGAATACTAACTAAAATATGTGTTTTAAAATTATTATAAGTTAATTAAAAATTACTTACCGACAATGGTATGAAAAAAAATTGTAAAACCTTAACTTACTTAGAAAAACCATCGAATATACTCTAACAAAATAATTTACTTTGATCACGCGATAATTTCACCTGATGGAATACACAACAGGTCTTATTTATTTCTCGTAGCCAAGACTCTTTGTTTTGTTTTATCATTTGTCTAAACATATTAGGGATTATACGAAAAATGATTTTCATCAAAAGCACAGACAATAAATTATATAATTAACGTAAATTTTTTGTTGAAAAACCTAGTGCAAGGATGTTTCCAATACGTTTGGCTGGTTTAAAAAATTACTTCAAGCTTTTAAATTTACAAACAATTATAATTATTGAAAGGGCCAAACTAAATACTCTTAAAAAATATAATATCTTGGTTAAAAAAGTCGCACTTTATATCAAGATGTCTTTTTTATTTAAGAGAGTCGATTTGGAAATATAGTCTTAAAAAAATTAAAATGAAACGTCTATTATTGTTTCATGACCGCCGGCCGCGAAATGATGAAGTAATTGGTCGAAACTGACATCCGACATGTTCTACGCCAATCGCTAGCAAGGATTTAAAACTTAATAAATTTGACCAGTTGTCAGTTGGTAAGCGAATTGTGCCGGTGTCTTCTCTATTAAGAATTTACTTCCTTTTTCGTGTGGTATCTGAATTTGACATAGACGCACAAGTTCACATCAGCCTTTCGGAATAGACAGATCGATCTGTTCCGGATTCGACGAAGCCGGGAGAGTTGGAGATTGGATCCGCACTCGATATATCAAGGAACTCTGTAAGTAAAATTTATCAGCTGTTTACGTAACTAGTTCTGGTGTATATTTCGGGTGTCTGAATCAATCATCATCGGCGGAGATTGTGAAAGAAAATTATTTCTTTCTTAATTCTGACCCGCATGCGGTGGTGGAAACTCCGTCCGTCATCGTACAATTGTAAATATTTTTTGTCAATGAAATTTTATTATGTATGAATAAATACTTTAACTTTAACGGACTAATAGAGAGAGACATGGTTTCCTATACACTGCGATCGATTTTTATAATGGAATCCACAATTGCATAAAGGACTTAAATAGTGTAGAACTATTCAATAAACAGCTGAAGGGACTTGTGTTGGAGAAGAGATAACAGCTTAACAAATCAATGTGCTGATATTTAATATGTGTACCCACTTATTTTACTTTATTTTCTGGTCCCCTATACCATCATACAATTGCAGTTTGGGGACATGCTATTTAGTTTTTAATTTTAATTAATACAAATAACTAATTAATGTAGTGTGATCACATAAGAATATGTAAATAAAATAAATATTATTATTATTTTAAACAAAGCAATTTTAATGTATCGTTAATATACGCGAGGGGGAACGTTCTTCTGGTGTAAAGGAAAATCGCGCAGGGTAACAGAGCTCCACGATTCGGGGATCACGATCTTCATGGAATAAACTTAATGAGGAAACCGACTAAAGATAATATTAAAACAGATATAATTATTTAAATGGCAAATATCTTAATTAAACCGCTGGTATTTTAATGTTTGATCCCTACAGGTTTCGAAATATTTGCTGCTAAGTGAGACATCCCATAATTTAAATATAAAAATTTAATATATTACCTTACGATGCCTTAGCAGCAATAATTTGTCTGTGTTTTATCACGACATAAACTATTATACACTGAAATATAATTTCAGATAAGACAACCTTAAAAGAACACATGATTTCAACTAATTGAATTTTTCAATTTTAAATCGTTCCCAATATTTGTCTCTTCTCCGATCCTTAATCTTATACTTATCAATGACAATGTGATAAGTTAGTTTCTAAGAAACTAAAGTACATCATATGACAGGATATCATTTATGAACCTGACTATTCAAGGCTGTCGCATTGTAAATTATCCAAATTGAAGGAGATCTTTTTCATTTAATTTGTGCATAACCTATTTTTATTACCCGACTGTGCGATGCAAAAGACGATATGTATGTATTCCTGGTGCTCGAGAGATCAAACACATGGGCCGATTTTGATGATTCTTACGTCAATCGATTTGTTTTCATCTTGCAAGTGCCACTAAAGACATGACAGTAATCGAAATTCTATTTGGCGACAACTAGATGCCATATTTAGAAAAAGAAAAAAATGACTGTCGACGAACTTTGTTAAGTGTAGTTGAATTGAATTGAATAAGTATTTGAAAATCATCTTTATGTTTCTCTTATCATTTTTCATTTCCAACGACCATTTAGGATCTATTACGATTTAAAGTTGGCTAGCAATCTTTCTCACTTAAATTTTCAATACTTAAAATAAAGCTGTGACAAAGTTTATATATAATCGCATAATAGGTCTAATTAACGTGAAAAATAGTTATCATTATATAATTCAATATAGTTCTTAAAATCGAATGACAAACCCAGAATTTTACTGCTTTGGAAGATAATTTTAACGACCGTTACCTAAAGCGTTACTTAATACAGTGAGAAATATCCCTGTATGGAATAAATAAATTATAAAATAATTACCGTCTTATGATCCTTACTAAGATGTTTAAAATTAAAATAATTATTTTAAAAAACTAAAAACGACTGCGTTAAAGTGAACTTTAAAAACAAAATAAAAAAACTAACTTTTAAAAAAAATTAACTTTAAAAACTGAAAATAAAAAAAACAAGTCAATTAGTCTTAACTTAACAAGTCAGTATGCTTTAAAATTATTATTTTTCAATTTTTTAATTCCTTTTGTAGACAGCACGTTTTTCTAGCATAATCCACAGGACCATAAGACCATAGACAATCATTAATTTGTATAACGTAATTTATATCGATTTGTGTAATTTCATTATCTTTGTGACAACATAGTATACATTTTATAATACGTTATAATCAGGGCGTGCGTGAGAACAAGAAGCATGACTTTCTCCTAAGCATATATTTTAATAAGAAACCGAAGTAAGAGACATATCTCGTAATATTCCTATCACAATAATTAACATATTATTCAGATTTTAATATTTCATAATATTCCGCCAGATAAATATTTAATTTCGATTTTTTTCCAAATATATGTTTAAATAATAATTATGCTTCTTCTTCTTACTGCACGCCCCTGGTAATAATTAATTCTATAATGGTGGTGAAATAAATGAATGTAAATCCAAACAAAGTTTTTAAAGAACATTTTTCGTTCAAAGTATATAAGTAGATTTAACTATACCTGAATTAAAAGCAATTATTTAAATACTACATAATACCTGGGATACGTACAATTAAAAATTCAATATATAATTAAATCAATAGTTAAAAACTTCCTTGCTAAAGAAATGGATTCATTAAAAGATAAAACAACATTGGTAAAAGGCAATGTTTCTTCTAGTAAAATTTATTCTTCATATAATTGGATAATCTCCAAACCTCGGATTGTTTATTCTATTTAAATAGTAAATATTTTCCGATTGTTTCATTGATTATTCACGATTTAGAAGAATAACTGTCAAAATGTCAGAGCATAAATAATTCCCGTATCGGCGCCAACAAAGGTCCTCCTGGGCGCGTGGAGGATAAATAATTCAAAGCAGCCTCTCACTGTAATGTAGTCATTCGCATTCATTTCTAAGGCTTGGAAAATTGTGGATTAAGCGACTGACATTTTCTCTGTCAATTTATAGTAAAAGATTAAACTTGATTGAAGGAGGACGTCTGACAAAAGGCACACTTTGTACGAGTCATATGACAAGATAAGAAAAACATTTAAGTTGAACGTGTAATATTTAACTAATAAGCCAGAGATCTATAGGTAGGGAATATTTGCTGAATATAAATAAAATTGTATTTAACACTATGTCTGTAAGCAAATTTGAAGCCAAAGTCATTATTATAACCTCTCAGAAATTGTAACAGGAACACTTAACATAAGATTTCTCGATTATAAAACTTAATAATTTAACATTAAAATTATTATTTTATTTTATATTTTTATTTATTTATATTTTAGACACAAAGAGTCCCCATTATATACAAATACTTTAAAGTTTATTTTCATGGTAAGTACTTCATTATTATTCATTTTCCACATATATTTTTTTATATTTTGATTGTCTATACTTCGATTTTTGAATTTAATTTGTTAGTTTACAATTGTATCCTGACTAAGGAGCCATGGGCTCTGAAACATGTTGATATTTTTCAATACAAATGTGGTGAAAATAAAGTTTATTTTTGTTAATTATATTAATCTTATCTAATCATCTTAGAATAAAAAAATAAAATACTTAAAAATCTCACACGCCAATGAAATTCTTTCGCGTGTCAGATTTTGCACGTACACCTTAGACCCATTATCACCGCTTTGGAAAACAATTATATTGCTCAGTGTCATGTGTCTTTTTAATATTGCAGAGAGTTTCCTTCCTCACCTACACAATATCAATAAATAGTATAAAATAAAGACCCCGCGAGCGTCTGTCCCTCTGTCTGTCTGTATGACCGCGCTAATCTCGATAACAACTGAACACATTTTTTTTTTTAAATAGAGATGCGAACACGGAATGCGTGTCACATCAATATTCTTACTATTTTCAAATTAAGCTAAACGCTTGCTATGAAAATAGGACTAACTTACTTGTCTGGAGTGAGATTCGAACCTGCGACCTTTGGATCACGAGGCGAGAGTCCTAACCACAAGACCAACAAGCTACTCATTTCATTTGTATACGGTTTTTATTGTTATGATCTGCATTTCTTCAGAAAGGTTTTAGTGTATAAAAAATTGCACTAGCACATATAGGAGCTAAGCATTAACTGTATTAGTGATTCAAGTCGGGAAAAAAATCATGGAAACGTTGCCTAATCCGTTAGAGACACAAAAAAAATGTGTAGCAAGAATTGTGTAACATTAAATTATGTACAAAAAAGTAAGTCGTAGTTTATATATATTAGGTCCTTACATATGAAATTGACGTTTAGTATGGGAGGAACATAAAGCCGATTTTTTTTATTATAATATATTTATTTAATCAAAGTATGTACCATTGCTATCTATGCACTTTTGCCATCTCATAGGTAGTTCATCGATCCCTTTACTTAAAAAACCATTCGGACGGGAATCGATAAAATCTTTGAAGGCGGTTTGGACTGCCCCATCGGAGTTGAATTTTTTCCTTTGCAAGAAGTTATCCAAATTTCGAAAAAAATGGTAATCTGTTGGGGCAAGGTCCGGAGAGTACGGTGGATGTCTTAGACATTCCAATTGAAGCTCCTCTAATTTGGTAGCCGTCTGTTGTGCAGTGTGTGGTCTAGCGTTATCATGAAGCAGCAGTGGCCTAGAGCGATTACCCAGCCTCGATTGTTTAGCAGCTAGCTTTTCCATCATGGTTTGCAGTTGCTGACAATAGACATCTGCCGTAATCGTCTGGCCAGATTTAAGAAAGCTGTAGTGAACGACACCAGCACTAGTCCACCAAACGCTCACAAGTAACTTTTTTGGAGTCAATTTTCGCTTGGGGCATGGTTTGGCTGGTTCGGCAGGGTCCAGCCATTGCGATGAGCACTTCCGATTATCGTACAGGATCCACTTTTCATCACAGGTAATGATTCGATTTAAAATCCCTTCATTATTGTGCCGGTTGAGTAATGCAACGCAGCAGTCAACGCGCGTTTATTGATTTGCTTCACTCAATTCATGAGGTACCCACCTTTCAAGCTTTTTCACCTTACCAATTTGCTTCAAGTGGATTAAAACAGTTTTATCACTAACACCGCAGCCTGCAGCTAACTCGGATGTGGTTTGCGATGGATCCGCTTCCACAATAGCCTTCAATTCTTCATTATCAACTTTGGTCTCCGGCCGTCCACGGGGCTTGTTCTGCAGGTCGAAATTTCCAGAACGAAAACGTTGGAACCAAAAACGCACTGTGTTTTCTTTTGCGGCACCGTCGCCATACACATCATTAATCCTTCGAGCCGTTTCTGCAGCCTGGTGCTACGGTGGAACTCGTACTCGTAAATAACGCGATATTTCAAGTTTTTCATTTTGTAAACTGAGTGACGCAAAGAAAAAAACAATTGAGGAAAAAACAAATGAATTATAATTTTCAAAACACAAATACATGAGTAAATAGCTGTATAAATTTGGATTTGGAATTCCTAACCAAAGAGAAGATATTTGAGATCAAATTTGCCAGTACGGCAAAACGTGAATTTCATATGTAAGGACCTAATATATATATATATAATATATATTTTAAGGATAACTTTAACCAACCATTTTTGTCTGTAAAATTTCATCAAATTTATCTCTTACTAACTAACCATCATGCCGTTCCCCCGCAGGTGTAGGCAGAGAGGATTGAACGCCACACTCTTCTATCCTTTCATTTCTTCTCTCATCTTCTCACACAAGTTATACGGTTGTTGCGGCTTTTAAGAGGACCATCCTCAAATACTTGTAGTATCTCATCGTGCCAGGTCTTTCGCGGACGCCCTCTATTCCTGTTGCTTCAACACTTGCCTCATATTTTTTTAACCATCCTTTCCTCGTTCATACGTTCCACATGACCAAACCATCTCAGCATTCCTTTCTTTATTCTATCTACTACACTACAGCCAGCATTGCATTCACTTTTAATTTGTTCATTCCTCACTCTATCGATCAAAGATTTTCAGCACAAGCGTCTTGGTGACCGCATTTCCACCGCATTCGGTCTACTTTCATTCCTCTTTTGCCAATTCTAGGCTTCACATCCATGCATCAGGGTTAATACTAAAACACCATTATAACGCAATTTATAACTTATATATATCGTTTCGAAATTATCATGACAAACTTTGTGGAAGTTCATTGTAATATTTTTTTTAAGAAATCAAAATACAACGTTGTTTACTTCTCACTATAACACTTTAATTAAAAGTTTTAATTATAACATTTTCGACGTCATTTTACTGCGTTTACTTCAGTAAAAAACTTGTTTATTACCAAATATGACGTAGTAAGCTCGAAAACGTTATAATTAAAACTTTTAATTAAATTGTTATAGTGAGACGTATATATAGTGAGTCGAAAACGTTATAATTAAAACTTTTAATTAAAGTGTTATAGTGAGACGTAAACAACGTTGTATTTTAATTTCTTAAAAAATATATATCATACATATCATTATTAACGCAATTTATAACTCATATATAATCGTTAACTTGAGCATTCATATTAATCCTTATCAAATTAAACATCTAATTTAACCTTACCTTAACCTAACCTCAAGCATACACCGTAGATCAAATATTTCCTTACACCAAATCAATAAATAAAATATCTTTGAAGATATGACGAGTTTCAACTCTAACGGGCGAAGCCGGACCCTGTCGATAGTTTATAATATGAGAAATATTTTTAAAAATTATTGAAAAATTATAACTTTCACTGTTTGTTTATAAGGATTAGATGCTAACGTTTTTGATGCTAACGCAGCACTTTCAATAATGTTATAAACACTAAACTTAAGACTGAAGGAAGGCGTGAGGAATGGGGTAGGGATTAGAGTTCGGTGAATATATGGGCGTGGTCATTTGGCGCCTAAGAGAAATATTGATTACAGTTTTGTTACTATTAATCGCTAAGTTTTATAATGAAATAATAAAATATTTAGTGACGTATTTGCAATTTGCCTGTTTTGGAAGACCGTCCCAGTATTTCTTGACAAAGGTTCATTGTCCGCATTGCTTGAGTTCTTGGAATGTTTTACGAAGCTGTCTTGAAAGCGTAAGGCATCTTTCCGCCCCGACTAGAAACACCCTTATTGTGATTGGAGTACAAATAAAGTGGCTCGTTGACATGGCACGTTCAGGCACAGCCGTATTCTATACCTCTATGTATAGCACAATTAGTGATGGCATTTGAAAAACAGTTAAGTACCAATACAGTACATAAAAAAACAGCAAATTGCCGGCGACAGTTTAGAACAAATAAATGAATTTGTAGTCAAAAAGATGATGATTGCAGGGCGTAATGAAAATGATCGAGAACGGTCTTTCATGAACGATCCGTTCTTTTAGAATTGTCCACTATCCCGAACGAATGAACTGTCCACTTTCTCCAATGATCGTTCATCTGTTCAGTAACCGTAAACTTATTTGGAATTCTCACATTCAATGTAAAATTTAAGGAAGCTATTTTAATTAGAATACAGTTAATTAATATTGCAACTCAATAATAAGTATACTAGCTGTAACCCGACAAAAATTACAGTTAAAAAGAAAATTTAAGTTAAAATTTTTACGTAAAAAAAATTTGACGTAAAAAATATTTACGGAAAATTTTTAAGTAAAAAAATAAAAATTGTTTAGATAAAAGAAAAATAATACTTTAAAAAAATTGACATAATTTTTTTTTTACATTTTTTAAGTAAAAAGGAAAAAAATACTACAAATAAGTAACGGACGTTATACGAACAGATTGTCAACGAAATTTTTATAATTGGGACGGGATAACGATTAAAAGTTGTCACGATCGTATACAGTAAGCTGAAAGAACGACAGCTGAAATGGTACGTGGACAAAAAATTAAGATAATTAGACCGGACAGTTATGTAGGCAATGTCTGAGAAGCTTACTCAGCAGCAGTCACCCAGGGGTAGATGAAGAACTCCTGGATGACTTAATTCTCAAAAATCCTGCAGAAAAACGGCCTAGATGAAAGCGACACCCAGAACCGAAGAAAATACAGCCTGAGAGCCAATTCCAACAGCCTACCTACGCAATGAGATAGAACAGTGTCAGGGAGAATAATGGTTAAGTACTTCATCATATTTTTTTAAAATTTGACATATATTTTATTCGGATTAATATTTCGTTAATTTTTATTAATTTAAGTTAATTCTATTAATAACCCTGCAGACGAACGCTTTATAGGATGATCTGTGTGTCAAGCTTTTTTTTAGACCATATCAATATAATTTTGATAATAATAAAGCAGTGGAAATGGGGTCATTCATGCGTATATGTGAAAAATCAATATATTATAGAGTAAAGAATGAAAAAATGAGATGTAAATATAACGCTGATCTTAGCAATGAACAGGATTAAAAATGGGTCACTTAGGTAGTTCTGTTTTACTACTCGTGTAAAAGAGATCAAGGGAAAGAGAATTGAAAAGATAAGTGATCCGCCCTGGAAAGACCTGGGAAGAAGGATGGTACTGTAAGAAGCGTCACTGCTGGGCGAGCATAAGTAGGTAAATGTATGAATATCTGGATGTAGGGAGAGTTGGGTCTGGAACAATGATCGAGGCGCTCTACCCACGCAGCGTACCCATGTTGGGAAACGCACAATAAAGAAAGTAACTTTATTAGTTATATTACAAAGATTAATGCTCTCAAAATAAAAGAAGGGATGTCAAAACGTAATCATTTTCATTTTATTAAGATGCTTTGCTGGAGTGCTAGCGGTACCATGAAAGATTATATAGGGTGTACCAGAGCTAGCAGCAGAAACTTGGCTGGTAGATTTCTGCCTATTTTATGATTCTAAAATGTTCAAGCAACCATGACCTAATATCAATAGTCATGTCGATATGCAATAACAAAGTTTGCATTTTTTTTTCAATACTTACGTTATTTTTCGCAAAAAGTTAAAGTATCATTACAGTAACTTATATCGATTATAAAAAATTCATTCGCTTTAATGCAAATCGTATAAAATGATAAAAACCCTGCAAAAATTAAATAAAGTTTTTTTTTACTAGATTTTTATCATTTTATTTAAGTTGTATTGAAGCAAATGAATTTTTCGTAATGGATGTAAATTACTGTAATGCTTTTTGCAAAAAATAAGTCGGAAATATTTTTTAAAAAATGCAAATTTTGATTTTGCATATTTCCATAACAATTGATATAAGGTCATGATTGCTTGAACATTTTAGAATCATAACATAGGCAGCAATCTACCGGCCAAGTTTCTGCTGCTAGCTCTGGTACATCCTGTATATGACACGAGTGCTAAGGGAACTAGAATGTTCTACTATGAAGTCAGAAGGTCAGATTGAGTCAGGTCAAGTTATGTCAAGCCGATCCAGATTCTTGGAGACGCTTTTAAGAAGCATTTTATTCCAATTCGGAAATAACGAACACGATCCCGTCTCAGAAACCACAATTTATTTATTCCATAGAGACAAATACATATTTCAAAAAATGTCAAAATTATTATTGCTATAGAACATTATTTACATATAGGTGATTCAAAGCAAGCTGTACATATTTGAAGTTTGCTTCAGTAAGTCATTGACTCATTTGTGATCGAAAACTAATCATGCATTCATTTTATTTATCCACGATGTGTACAAAAAATATAACAAACTACAATTTCTTTTAAATGGAGAAGTTCTTTCAAAATTGGTAAGTTTTAATACCTTACTAGCAAAACACAATAAAACTCTGTGAATAAGCAATTGCATGATACCTCATTCACATCTACGTGATTTAAATTATAATTATATATTTTATAACTTAAGTTTCAATAGCAATTTAATCTTTCATAGACATGTTAAACTTGGGAGATTCCGATACCTTCAAAACTTAAGTAGTAAAATATAAAATTATAATTCAACTCATTTTTCATCCAATTAAATAAATGATCATCATGTTCTTTACAGTAATTCATTCACGCCAAATTCATCAGTTATGTAAGCTTACGTATTTTTAAATATTCTATTCCGTAACACATTTTTAGTAACCACACATTAAAAATCAAAATAAATTACAAAATCCTTCTACTACTTATTACTTACGCGCTATCTCATCGCACATACAATCGTGCGATGGTTTGTACCGCAGGTCGTGCACATACACGATGAACTGATATCTGAAACACACACGCACGCGAAGCAATATGCACTCTGATGCAATCCGAGTGCACTTCTGTGCCGATAAATCACCGATACATAACACTCCGGCCAAGTCGCATGCTCCCAGCACGCCTTCCGTGTTTCTACTGTAGTTGAAAATTATACAAGCAACTTGCTGGAATAGTTGCCAAGTTTTATTTTTCCAGAATTTCTGTAACAAATTGAAATGTCAGCCTAAAAGCTCGCTGAGCTGAAATCCTTCAAAGCTGTCTGCGCAAATACCTACCATATAAATAAAACTACACAAATATATCTGGTAGAGTATGGGGTCGCTCCACCATGGAAGCCTGAAATTCAGTGATTTTTTCCAGAGGCTTAATCAATTATTTTAGTTTAATTTAAATAACAATTATTTAGGTTTATATATGAAACATTTATTTTGTTAAAACAAAATAGCCGCATCATGTCTGTTCCCGTGGAGCTCCTCTGCCGTGACTGAGATGCTACATTCTGAAGAAAAGAAAATCGTGTATTTATTTCAAAATGAAATATCTATGATGCGGCATACGTATTTTTCAATCCGATGAGTCATTTTTTAATAGCAGTCGTTTATAAGAAAATTTTGAGGGATATTTTTAACTGCTCCCAGTTTTATCATTCCTAAATTGTAATTATTAATTTTTGATTGTCTTTATTTTATTTACAATTTGTTTCTAATTTTTTAATATTAATGTATTATTTATTTATAAAAGCGTATTGTGTATTATACAAAAACTTGCTTATCAAGAACTTATTCCTAAAATGTGATTATTGATTTTCTATATTTATTTATTCCTTCTGAATATTATTTACAATTCATTTTATCATTAAAGCATTGTTTTTTTTTATTCATCATTTAAAGCGTATTAAGTATTGTATAAAAACTTATTTATCATATATTATTTATTCATTATTTATTATCAATTTATCGTAAAAGTGTATTGTGTAATTATGTCATATTCAAAATTTTCGTGGTAAGTATGTAATTTTCAAAAACTTCACAAAATATTCTTATTGTTTACTCAAATGTCACTTAAGGACCATTTATTAGGCTCATTAATGGCCTGTTGATGGTCTTAAAAAATAAAAAATACATGATTTTTTTCTGTTTGAACCATCTCAGTCATGGCGGAGGAGGTTCATGGGAACGGACATAACGTTGCCATTTTTTTTCATAAGTTTTCCAATAAAATAAATTTATATATACTTTTTACATATACTTTACTAAGTGCCAATAATTATTTTTTCTTAAATAATTAATTACATTTTTGCAAAAAATAACGTAAATTCCAGGCTCTAAGTAGTATACTTTCCCATTATAAATCACAATTACGATATGAGGCAAGGAGAAAACGAGTTTACTCCAATTCCGACATCAGCAACTACTTTTAATGCTATATTTTTTCGTTGCCCTGATACAGAACAGTATACTTAGCACTAATTAAAAATAGTAACAATGTTTGTGCATGCAGGATGTGTGTTACACTTGAGAAGAACATTAGTAGAAAACAATATTGCACAATATTCCAAGACAAAAACAATACTGAAATTTTACATTTCATCATTTTTTTTAATTCATCACATATTATTAATATTCATTTACATAAATAGTTTACTTTGTAAAACATCAATTCGTACTTTCTGTAAAATCTGGCCTTGTATAAAATTTGTATGAACTGAATGAAAAAATACATTGATTTCAATATTGCGAAATATAAGTTCAAAACCTACTCCTCGTTTTCGTTCAGTCTTAATTAAAGTATGACAGAGATTAACTTTTGTGTGATTATCTCATTCTATTATCATCTGTCTTCTTATTTTATATGGAGAGCAAACGATATTGCAAATGAGAGAGAAATATTTTAAATATTTTTTCGCAGTCGCACAAAACCTATCTCTCTGAACCCTTATGAAATATAGCACACAATTGCTATTAGCGACTCATTTATGAACGAGGTTTTATAAACAATAACTGCACTTTTCGCAAAAAAAAATTGAAATTAGAGTTGCAGTGCGTTTTACGGTTCAAAATTGTGTCTCTTCGATTGTGAAATTTGTAAGCGATTATACTGATCACTATTAATAGATTGTTCATAATTCGACGAGTAACCACGAGTAACCACGAGTTTATGATAACTATATCTCCAGCAGTTAAATTGTTGAAGTGGAATATCAATTAGACATTGACGGTTCAGATCATTACGAGTCCGTTGTTTGAATAAATTGTCCTTTATTGAAGATGCACTCCTCACTGATTGAAGTAAAAACTTTATCAATTGCACTGGATTGATAAAGTTTTGTGAGAAGTACTGTTCTTAGGTAGCGTCATGTCTAATTTTATTTATTAGATACTATCTGTAACCCATTAAAAATGACGTAGATACTTTTACATGTCAGTTCCTTAAAAATATGCATGCAAAACTTGGGTAAGATCTGTCAAAAAAAAAAAAAGAAGTTACGCACTTTACAGGAAATTATGAACAGAGAGACAACCAAATCTTCTGTGTAGTTTTTTGGGATATTCTGCCGTGTATATGTGATATCTCTGGCCGACGTTTCAGCCCTGATGATGGACGTTGCAGGGTCCATCATCAGGGCTGACGTTTTGGATCCCATTGCAAGGTCCATCATCAGCCCTGATGATGGACCTTGCAACACCGTCCGGGTGGTTTGGTCATGTCGAACGAATACACGAAGAGAAAATAGTAAAAGAAAATGTGATGTGAATGTTAATAACGACAAAAATAGAAAACGGTCGTGGAAGAACGGGCGAATTAAAACCTGGATGACAATCTATATGATGTCTCAACAATCGATGAAAAAAAAATTTCATGTTTTTATGATAAATTTTATTAAAAAATATGCCAATACAATGATTAAAAATTGTAAACACTATTTTTAAAATAAATAAAAGCAGATGCATTGACAACGACGAAAATGTTTTTCAGTTGTGGCAACACTATTTTTAGACGAAACGATGGTCACACCTGAAGAAGGATCAACTCGACGACAGCATGGTGCAGGACCGGAGAGAGCGGGCAAGGAAGGCCGTCCCCAAGGTAAATGGGACTAACGGTCTAGGAGGAAGAAAAAGCAGAAGATATTTGCGTGCGTGGTGCTCAAAGCACAGAGCGCAGTGCGCAATACGTAATCCGACATATAAGTATGAATATTTCAATATTTAATTATATTCATATATTATTAAAGACGAAAAAAGTCTAGTTGTGCAGTGAGCACACATCACCGGGACGCGCGTTCAATTTTGATACCGTATGGGAAAGGTTAACATTGTTTCGTCAAATATTTTGCGGGAAAATCTTTGGTAATTTAATAGAGTATAAAACTGTACAGCAAAGAGATTAGACCGCATCGGAAGAAAGCCCTTCTCTCGTATATTTAAGACACATTTGCATTTCAAGTATTTCTTCTGATAATAGTTACGTTTTATTTTATTATTATTTTTACCGTGTTATATTTTATTTTAACCGTAGATATCACATATTTTTTCACCACACTGTTACATTTTATTTTCATTTATATGCGATTTGCATTATGGATAATAATTAATCAGCGAACTTATTACGCATTATTGTTAATGTTAGATACACTAATTGTTTTTTTTTTCAGTAAAAAAATATTTACTTACCTTAAATCCGTTAATCTTCTAAATAAAAATAAATTATGTTCTCATACCTAAGTTTGCTTTTATTCGTTCACGTTTTCTGACGTTGTATTTTTAATATAATACGATTCAAATTTTATGCGATGCCTATTGACCTAAAAATCTTTGTCCAGACTTCGCGCTTTGCATACATTTGCATGGAGCCCACCGTGATATTTGCATTAAACCCTCGGGACAAACAAGACAATATACGCTAAAAGGGTCTTCTTCGTTACCTGCAATTTTATTTGCATTACTATTATGTTCCGGGTATTTTCGCAATATGAATCATTTATATTTTTATAGCGAAGACATTCATAAAAGACTCAATGAAAAAGAATATCAAATTTTTATTCTTGTGTACTCATTAAATTAAAAATGCTAGCTGTTTAATGAGATTTTAAAACAGGGCGGTCCATGGTTCACCTACGTAAATAGTAATTGCATGTCTTTTCTTCTCACAAAATTTTAATTTCTTATCTGTTTTAAATAAAATAAGCATTTTACGTTTTTTATTACTAAAATTTGTATTAAAATAGTGTGGTGATTACGGAATTCGTTAAAATCGTGAAATTAAATAATTTTAGCATTTTAAATGATTTAAAAATAATTTTGAAATTTATTATTACTTGTTATACAAAAAACATAGTAATTATTCCTTAATTTGATTAGTAC
>JADDOH010010054.1:50768-68553 GCA_016648135.1 Agrypnia vestita | reverse complement strand
ATTATTTTTTCAAAAAGTTTTTGAGTCAGGTAATAATTAAGCGTACATAAAAAATACATAAATGAAACGAACTAAGTGAGTTTATCCACTATAAAAACGATTTTCAAAGTCGCTTTTCCGGAAATCATTTTTTTTTAAATAGTGTAGGTTTAACTTTTTAACCCGTGCACGGGCAGAGTTTCCCAAACAGCCCCGAGCTCGGCACCGGCTCATTTCCCTCGCCATAAATAACTCGTTAGACCTAAACGGATTGCAGCGCGCCGGGCCGAGCCAATCTCGCCCTTCGGCCGCCGCGCATAAGGGCGCCGCGGACGCCGGCCGCCCGAATTGAATTTCTGGCACAAAAGGTACGCGAGGAAATGACGTACCGCAATATGAACTGGATCAAAGGGACAAGAAGTTACTTTACTGAAGTGGTGAATTGAGGCACTGTGCTAAAAGGATTAAATCATTTTAAAATGTTAAAAATTATAAAAACAGATAATTTATTCGTAAAAACGACACCTCAAAGGTACTGTTCAGTATTTACTACTTGAAACTTTCTTATATTCACGAATCCATATATCCATTGGCATTAACGTCACGACCATGGCATTAACAGTTCTAATGATAGACTATACATATTGCTATATATATCGCCGGTATATAATTTAAAAGGCACGTCCTCACATTGCACGAAGATATTTTCTTCTTTCTTATTGATTAAACATTTACTTGAGTTTTAAGTATTTTCTCGATGTTTTAGCGAAACTTGGCACTTTGTCTCTAACTTTGAGGTTTGCTGTTCTTCTATCTATCTTACTATATGTGAGCAAAATGAAACGATAATGAGGAAGAAGTCGAAATCTCAAAAAGCCTCGACGTACAGTGCAATTGAGATCTTTAATGAAATGCCAGAGAAAATAAAAAAGGACCAAAAAATTACACAATTTAAAAATTAGGCTTTTAATTTAAATTGATTAATTATTAACAATCTATATTTAGTTAAAATTATAAAAAATAATAATATTTTATTATAAAATCATAACCCTGTTTACTTTCACTATTTGTTATTTATAACAATTAAAATATTTTCTATGCTGACGCACGATCTTCAGTTATATTACTAGCTACTACTAAAACTAACACTAAACTTTAGACTATAGGATGAAGTGAGGAGTGGGGGTGGACATCACAGTCGGATGGGTGTAGGGGCGTGGTCACTAAACGCAGAAGAGGGGACGCAATAGATTTTTGTAACAATTATTGTGTTTATGTTAAAGCATAAGTATACATTGACAAGTATGTACTATTTTAAGAATTTTAAATATATAAATAGGTAAACTGTTTAAAGAAAAATTAATTAATTATACATACTCTTTATCTAGCTCTTACATTACCTTTACATTACATTACACACCAGCTTGACATTAAAAAAAAACTTTTTTTTACTTTATCTTATAGATTGAAGTTCTAAGTCGCTATTCTATAGAAGGTGATGTTCTTAATAAATATATTTAAAAAAAAAAATAGAGATGCGAACACGGAATACATGTCACATCAATATTCTTTCTATTTTCAAACTAAGCTAAACGCTTGTGCTATGAAAATAGGACCAACTTGCTGGTATGGAGTGAGATTCGAACCAGCGACCTTTGGATCACGAGGCGAGAGTCCTAACCACAAGACCAACAAGCTACTCTTAATTTAATTTAATCTTTATTTTATTAAGCATATTTATAGTTTCGATATATATAAAATCTACTAGGCTTAGCATACTGTAAATTTTGTACAGTCGTACTGAAACGTTTCGACGGGGTGCCATCCTCACCGCGTCCACCATTGATCTCCGCAGACGAATTAGTGTCCGGCCGACCAACAAAACAAATTTGTGAAAATTAGTTTAGCCGAGGCTCCGTGGAAAGTTTCCACCAGCGGGCCGCAGCTGTCCGCTGTGGTGCATCCTGACCTGACTGCACTTGACGGACGACAGGAGCTGGTATCGCGGAAGATGCGACGCTTTTTGCTGCACATTTTCAGAACCGGAGAACGCGCTGTAATCACGGAGGGTAATCACCTCGTGCAATTATAGCTCCTCGTTCGAACTCTTGCACACTTACCATGACACACGATGAGATAAACGTCGCTACAACAATTAACCCGACGAAGACTAAGGTAATGACGTACGCAATAAAGGAGAACATAGAAATCAGTCGGAAGAAGTGAACACTCCACAACAAAGCGCATATAATTTACGCCCCCGGAAGCGTTAATCAGTCCGCCCTCCGCCGGTACAGGTCGTCCTCCTGATGACGTTGAATATGAATTCAACGAAACTTCGAGAATCGTTTCTCGGAAGAACATACGGTTCGTATAAAATATCCGTAACCATTTACAGTTATTATTATTTATTTAATCAACGGTACACAAACAATGAAAAACATTGAATATTACGATGACAATATAATGCGTTTATACGTTTTAGAGTTTTTTTTATCTTTTGAATACGTACATGGCAAACATGGATACAATTTAATGTAAAACATAAAACAGAAACACAAACTAAACAAGTACAATTTGTATCATCAAAACTATGAGACTAAAAACTGATGTAACAAGTCTGGTAACAGTATTTTTATATTTATAAAACTATCATAGATCTTGAATTGGAGGATTCTTCGTTAGACAAGTGGTCGAAATTTTATACTTCAGTAGTATCGTACGACCACTGTAAGAATGCGCGGCTAACCGAAGATAGCTCGTCGAACTTCGGGTAAATATCGAACGCTTATCGGCCGCATAGTAATTCTAGGTCACGCCCCTTTTCGCACTTTAGAATGTTTTAAGGTTCATGTCAATCGTCAGTCAAGACAATCGAAAAAAGAAATGATATTTCAAAATTATATATAGGTACCTTACCTATTTTATTTGACAAAAAACTACGTACAAATTTGAAATGAAAAATATTAATATAAAAGTATTAAAAAAAAAAAAATTACTGATAACTGCACAAAACACAAGTACACGGCACGATTTTCAAAAGATTTTTAATGCCTAAATAAGTAATATATCCAAACGTTCTTGAATACATAATAACGCAACTAGTTATGCAGTAATAATTTATTTTTACTCCAATAATTCTCCTGAAATATCCACAGTTTATAATGCCATTTTTCGCTTGTTTTACAAGACCATTCTGCACTTTATATTGTACTTAAAATATACCATCCTTTCCAAATTTTGCTCAATTACATACACTCTGTATATACATAGTGACATTATCTTTAAAGACACACCTGCCTTGGAGATTGAAAACTGGAGATAGCTTGCACTAAAGGACATAAGTGGAGGAAGATTTTTGAGGAGGCCAAGACCCACCAGATCAAACAGTAATGATGATGATGGTGCAATAACAATAAATAACCAATTTAATTGTCCACCCCTTTTATCACTTATCAACATCCACGTCCCAGCAAGAGCTACTAGAACACAGTGCATTTTCCACATTCCTGTAGCTCGTACCAATTACGGATTATGCTCCCCCATAGTGAGAATGTGCCGAGTCTACAACGACTTGTTCACCGACATCGACATCTGTCGTGTGTCTCTATACCACCTAAGATCACAAGTGAACATAATTCTGCGACGCAACATTGAATTAATACTTGATTAATAACTGAACATTGACTCATTACTGCAATGCAAGATATAAATAAAGTTAGGTCATATGTATACTTAAATATTGTTAATTACTTTATTATGTTCTACTCACTACTATTACAATTGATGTCTTTTATTTTAACATGCTTATATTATTATTATGTACTACTTCAAAATTATTTCTATGTGAGATATGTTAGGATATAAGTTAATATGTTAATTACCAACTATTTACACTCTCATATATATATATATATATATATGTCATTTTCTTATACATGTTAATATTTCCAAATAAACATATAAACAAATATGACCAAAAGAAATATAAAGTCATCTCACCCACAAATGTATGACATCAAACTGATAAAAAATGCATATTTCTTTACCCTTTTGGGCATATTACGAGAAGGCCCGAGTGGCCCGTTTTTATTGTATATTTCGTAACCCCCTGTACAGTGAAGATGTCGGCCGCCCCACCCTGTAGAGTGACGTCACAGCAGGTAGCCCGTTGGCGTCTCAAAGGCAGCCGTGGAGAGGAATGTCGTCATTATTATTTGTGCGTAAATAAATTTTGTTTTTCAATTAGCGCATTCCGCGGGGTCATTAGTTCCGCGGGTCCCCGCCAGGCGGCAGCTGGGGACGCTTTATTTCAACAGCAAAATAATGAACTTAATAACAATCAAATTGTTTGAAAATTGTAAAAATATTCGAGTGGACGGCCAACCCGCAAACGGTTCCTTGGGGTCTTTTGCTACCGATACTTTTTAACACTACAAACGAGGGGTTGATCGTTTCGACTACACGCAGGTTCATAACCATGTCAAATTGTAGTATATATGAATATTAGGCATGTACGTCCATAAGTGGAGGTGTCACGGACTAAGCGGGGCAGAAAATGCTACTTTTATCTCATTGCTGTCACTTGACCTGTTGTGTATTATCTCATGTAGCGACGCTGATTGGATATAAATTGGCTCTAATTCTCGAACATGCGCGTAAGACTCGAAGTGACACCGGTATGGGTGAGACAAACATATATTTCTGCACTGAAGTGATTTCGCTTATTTCCAGACCCTACTAGCAATATAGGAGGATAACATATATGCATGTACGCAATTTAGTAGAAATTAGCTTCTTCTTTTTCTACTTCTACCCCTTATCCTATTATTAGGTCGGGGTTCCTGCAATGCATAGGAGGTTTCAACTCTTCCTATCTTGAGCAGCGCTCTCCACGTCAGCCCAGTTTAATTGCAACCTCGCTTCGCAGCAGTCCTCCAACTATTTCCGCCAGCTCCTCCTAGGACGGCCCCATGGTCTTCTGGTTTTGTCTGGAATATCCGCTTTGGCAGTCTATCTGCCGGCATCCGCAAGATATGTCCCAGCCACCGTAGCTGTGATTTCTTGATAAATGTCACTAAGGGTTCCACTTCGAACATATCACAGAAGATGAACATTAGACTATCAATGTAGGTACACAAAGTTTGAGTGGATGCCGTCCTGTTCACAGTAATGATTAACATAACAATTTATCAATTCACATCTCTTATTCTTATATTAGCCTCTTTTGAGACATACACCCTAATGTCAGATTAACAACATTTTTATTAAACCCTAAGACTAAATGTATCGAACGTACGTATTAATGTACTCGTAAAGTTTCTACTGTCAAATGTCATCATGTCCAAACTGACAAAGTATATAATAGTACGTATATAATAGCCCGCAAGTTTGCCAAATATTGTCTGAAATATTAAATAAAAAGGCATTAGAACAACATGACGACTCCAAGCAAAAATAATGCAGATCAGCCATCTTTGATTTTATTTTATTTCGGCAAATATACTTATAAGCTTGTATTAGTTATTTAATATCCATTTCAAATCATTGTTTTAATATATTCTAAAATCATATCAGTAATCTAATGCATATCTGATTCAATTGTTTCTATTGTCTAAAAAATTGGGTAAAATTAAAGATTAATATCCATTTTTATTACGTTTAATAGAATGATGAAATACAGTCTCTGACATTTGTGTACGTCAATACGAAAATATCAGATTTTCATTGTTTTAAAGATTTAGTTTTCCGTTCGAATCCAGGTCATAAAATTGTCTTTAAGAGTGCACCAACTTAAAATTTTCAAAAAAAAATTTTTTTTCACTTTATCTTTTTTGTTTTTTTTATTGATTTGGAAAGTCAACACCTAACAATAGCTCATTGCTTAAAGTTCTAAAAATAATTTGAGTCATCACTTATTCAAAAATTGACTAAGTTTTGTCAATTTGAAGCTAGCTTAGTAGGTGGATTTTAAAACGAATTTCATTATTGTTTTGCGTTATTCTCGCTGTTTGCTTATTATGAATATTAAACTTAAATTCTCTTAGGAATCAATGAAAATTACTTTAAAACTGTTACATCATAGACATTTCATCATTTAACAAGAAATTAATTCACTTTTTCATTCCCATTCAAACCCTGGCTACATGATTATTTCTACCAGCTGTGCGCGTCGCGGAGGACGGAAACTTCGCGGGGTAAGAAAAAACTGCACCATTTTGAAATTTTCAACAAACTTATTAATGAAAATATCAACCAATGTATGCCGTAAAAAATGATAAAGAAAGTAATATTGTACGGCAAAAATAATAATCATTTATTTTTTGTGCCTCGAGGTACTGTAATCCCTTAATGTCATATCAATCCACAATTGAAGACTCCTCCGTAAAAACAATGAATGTCATTTTTTTTGGTTATATTGACCTTTTATATTGGGGTATTATTTTATACAATAAATCAGAATTGGGTAAAATCCATACATGTAATACTGGAGTATTAACTCCAGTATTACATATATGGTAAAATCATTGTGATCAGCTGTAATAGTTCAATTTATATCTGTTTATTCATCGCAAGAAACAGAAATGTCCGCCCGCCGAACGTCAAAAGACAAAAGTTGTCAACTTACATATTTTTATTCAGAATATTTTTGAGTTTGTTCAAATCTTTCAGAACGGTAGTAATGGATTTCTTTTCACAGAGACATCATTAATCAATTAACGTTTATTATGGATGTCTCACAGAGACGAAACTGTATTTTTATTATTATTATTATTATTATTATTATGGGAAAGTAGGTATAGAAGTCATTTATGGTGTAGTTTACGACCGATCGTATGGTAGGCTTAAGTGATCACTTTACACATATGTAACGTTCGCCATTTCCACCATGATAGAATATAAAATGTCTTACTAATTTTTGAAAGTTGTATATATTTGGATTATATGACACACATAACGTATGTGTTGTAACAACCTATTGTTGTAACAACGGCCTGTGACAGCCATTTTCCTTCCCCCTAAATCCCCACAGATGTCGCTAATTATTTTTACTATCTAAAGCCTACCATACGATCGGTCGTAAGTCCGATATACACCATAAATGACTTCTATACCTACTTTCCCATAATAATAATAAAAATACAGTTTCGTCTCTGTGAGACATCCATAATATATATTTATTGCATATTTTTAAGTGAAGTCAAGAAACATGTTTGTAAAGCAATAAGTTGATTCAATATTTTTATAAAAAAAGCATAAAGTTAAAGAAATATAGACTTTGAAACTATAAAAAACCGTTTCTCTAAATAAACATTTCTTGTCATTCATTGTTTTTCCCGATTAATCATGTGATGATTTTAGTGGTAAATCACCCCAAGGAGCTGAACGAAGGTTAACCCGCGATACATTGTAAGGGAATATTATTAATGAAGAGGGTGCGTGTTACGTGCGAGTCACCCCGTCACCGAGCTGTCTGCTAAAGGTCACATCAGGCCGTTATTTTGACGCATTTCATCGTACGGATGACAAAAAAAAAAACCGAGTTTTAGACAGTACCTAATCGGAAAATTTCAACCATTTTTTTTCCAAATTTTCAGCTTGCTTCTATATCGTTGATCGTTGCTGTAGGAGGACTAACTAACCATCGGTTAAGGCTAGACAGCCGATTCACAAACATGCGTATCTGTCAATTTACATCGAGAGATCATGTGGTTTCAAGCCGTGCGCGACATGTCATCTGAGCGCAAATCGAATAAAAATTACACGTTCGTTACATATTTATGGCACATACGTTGCTAAAACAGTAAGGTTTTGATAGAAAGAGATGGTTATATATTCTTCGCTTTCGTCGGCGTCAGGCATCCCCATAGAAGTACTTCATCTATCAAAATATTTACTTATTTAACTTTAGACAAATGATCTTATATTATTTGAGTCGACTTATTATTTTCCGTAAATAATTTAAGAATCATAGTAATAATTCTGAACTCCTTTTTAAATCAATGCATATCGTAATATGACAATAACAAAACAATTACCTAGCCCCACGAACGTACTGCGTATATCAAAATGTATTATTTTATCTAGTGACAAATTCCCGTATTTTATTTATGTCCAATTATTACTTACTGTATAGAATTTAAATAACATATTAATAATTCTGAAATACTTTTGTAATCATAATGTATACCATCACCCCCAGGGGTAGGCAGAGAGGATTGAACGCCACACTCTTCTATCCTGGCACACATTCATACATCTTCTCATACAAATTCTTAAGTCAACAGGGCCATCCTCAAGTACTTGTAGTATCTGATCATGCCAGGTCTTTCGCGGACGCCCTCTATTCCTGTTGCCTTCAACACTCGCCTCATATATTTTCTTAACCAGCCTTTCATACGTTCCACTTGACCAAACCATCTCAGCACTCCTTTCTTTATTCTATCTACCACACTACAGCCAGTAAATGTGGGAGGCAAATAATAAAAACAACCGATAATCGTATCGTATAAAACCTTCTATTCGTATCTAAAAATTCTGATTTACTACGTTCGTATTGCTCTGATTACTACGGAACACTTCTCACACGTCGGTAGGTAGGTACCTTATCGCCACTCAGAATCTTTGGCGCAATTTAATCGTCAGTTAAATTTATTGTCGCTTGGTTACACTGGATACACCGCTTATTGTGTATTCGTCGAAACGTCGCCTGACAACTTTGCTGCGCAGTACGATGCCAGTGTATTTTTAAGGAACTGCGTTCTAGTCATTAGGCGAAGCTAATGGATTGTATTAGACCTTTGTAGCAATTTCTACTTTAATGTAAAAAGTGTAGAAGCTGAAAAATCCTTGCTTCTCTCATCTCGTGAAGATGCAAATCGAAGGTAGAAAGCCAAAAGGGCGTTAGATTAGGTTAGGTTAGGTTAGGTAGATTTTGTCAATGTTTATTTTATTTTTAAACGATTTCCATTTTTGATTATCTTAAACACACATGGAAGTCGTTTAATAATAAAAGAAATATAAACAAAATATTATTTTGCTCTCCGGTAAAGCTCGAAATAATCACTGATGCCCTTTTGGCTTTCTACCCTCGATAACATTCCACCACATTGTCGTGTAGAACGAAAAACTTCTGATTGTGATACGTTTGTCGCAATATTGTATCCATTTACGTTGACTTACTATGCGGCCAACCAGGTCGTAGGCACATCTAATCTGTCGCCAACCGACGCGACGTAGCACTCGTAAGTAATATTTCTGTACTCAACGCCACATCTGGAATATAATATCAATGAAATATCACAGTTAATCTACGCTCTGCAGCCATGTACTCATCCTGCCACTGCTGAATCTTCTCACACATGCCACGCGCCACTCACACAACACACGTCACGTTCCGACACAAAAAGATGCCTTTGAACGGGTGGGTATTTTCTCTAAAAACACCTTCACACACACTAAAGAGAATGGCGAAGTGGGGAAACTGCGTGCCCTCTTATCAGGTGCGTTTATAAAGTCGTAACATGTCGACTAAGGCTACACCATAATACTAAAAACCTCACTTACTATCAACTCTCAGAGTCTTCCCATGTTCTGAAATATTTTCCGATCTTACAAGGGTAGATACAAGGGAAGTTGCCATTATAGGCTTAAACAAATTAGAAACTCATCAGAATCAGAATAGCTCGAGTATCAATGACTTGGTGGTATAAAATTGATGTCTCCGCTTGATGAGTTTTACCTCCGATAATGAACGAGAATTAATTTTACCCCAAGCAAAATAACAATGAACTAATTCACCCCCACTACCAGCCCGCAGCACAGGGCCGGCTCCGGCCAGGACTTCCAGGGCCAGCTCTGCAATAAGAGATTATTAAGAATATGATGGGCCTCTTCAGGCCTTTGCACTGTCGCGAAATGTATCTAAAAATATAACTTATATTTACTCCATGATACATAGATTAATTACAATTCCTTTATCTGATCTTAATTATACATCTGAATTAAATCTTATTAAACAGACAGCATAATAATGGTTATTCTACTAAATTAATAGATAATTTATTAAATAAAAAGATAAAACAACATTTTTTTAATCAATATTTTTATCCCAAGACAAAAGATATAAAGAAACAATGGCGTAGAATTTTATTTGTCGATAACAATTTGGCAGAAATAATAACTAAAAATATTCCTAATTCAATTCAGCCGGCCTTTTATACGAGTAACAAATTAAAAAAATACATACTAAATAACAAAGACAGCGATGATCCTACCATGAAATCAGGAGTTCACAAACTTAATTGTAACGATTGTGATCATTTTTACATTGGTAAAACAAAAAGAAATTTTGAAACTAGCGTTAAAGAACATATCAAAACTTTAACTAACAATGTTGAGTCGGATTTTGCAAAACACTTAATTGAATATGATCATACATTTAACATTTTTTCAGGTTTCAAATTTTTAAATATTATTTATAAGATCCCACAAATAAATAATTTAGAAATACTTGAAATAAGGAAAAATGTTAATATTAATTCAAATCTTATAAACGCTCAGACTAAATTTGTGCACAACCCACTATTGAATATTTTCCACTTAACATTCCATCCCCTTCAGATGACATTCCTAATAATTAACACCTCAGACCCCCCCTCCCCTCATCCTCCCCTCGTCATCCTCTTCACCGTAACACACTTGCATGGTTTAACTTTTTTAATTTTTAGTAATCCTGATGAAGAGAAGATTGTTCTCGAAACATGTAGATCGTATAATCTAATAAAATGGTGAAAACAAAGTGATTTGTGTTTTATTTTAATAAAAATATAATTAATAAAAATAGTTATTCAATTCAATTTTTATTTATTCCATAATATGTATATTACAAACTTTATATTCAAGGCATACAAATTATGAAGTTATATATAAAAATATACGTATACACACATACATATACATTTTAAATTGTTTCCATGTTAGTAAGTACTTCAATATTATTCATTTCATTCGATTTTTGATTTTTAATTTGTTGGTATACAATTGTTTCCTGACGAAGGGGCCATGAGCTCTGAAACATGTTGATATTTTTTAATATAAAAGAGCCGAAAAAAAGTTCATTCTTATTCATTATATTAATAATGTCACCAAAAAATTATTTTGCTCTTTTTGAAGAAGTATTTAAAAATGTTCAATTATTATTATTACAAATATGTACTGAAATTAAATACGATAATTTTTTTACGAATTTACGAATTTATCGTCATCTCTCTCTACTGCTGGATTAACACTTGCTTCGAGGATCACCAGCTCTTCCTGTCTTCATTCCTTTTCACCCATCTATTACCCGAGCTCCATGAGCTAGCGGACAGCCAACACTTCTTCTACTGGTGCATGACTTCAATTCCTTCTCCACCGACCATCATCTGTTCGACAAATGTATCCAGCCCATTGCCTCTTAAGCATGCAAATGTTTTGGGTAATATCCGTTATATTGACTCTTTAGTGAATTTGTGCATTAGGTAGATGCAAGATTTCTGAGAGATTTTCATATTTCAATTTGTGTATGACATTATATGAAAAAGTATTTCACAGATTCGCGGCAGTGGTATTTAAGCTAAACACTTAAAACAAATTAAAATTTTGTTTAATACACAAGGGCACTGGATGCAATCTTAATTGGAACACCACCATTCTGTGATTTGCACTGATTCGCCACTAGAATACTCTACACGTAGGTCTTCTTATTCGCGCCATTTCTACCGCACAGATTCGCAGTTTGCTTGTCTTTGCTTCTATAGTCAATCGCAACTAACGCAACAAAAACTGCCCGACTTGTATATTTTCGTGAGTTCTATTGATTTCCAGATCATTTTATATCTTCTAGATTGTTCGGAAAACTTAGATTATGTGCTCGTAACAGTTTATTAAGGCAATTTTTCGATCGAGGTGCCTGGGCAATGAACATCTTGCAATTAACCGAATCGGCCCTGGTGAACAAGCCACAGATTAGTTCTACTGAAATAATAACTCTGGATGAACTCCACGAAAGGGGAAGTATTACTAACCGCATTATCCTTTTTGGCCTAAGGCGCCATCAACAACCCTTCGTTCTATTTCATACTCCATCAAATCTACCCTCAGCTCACCAGACTCACCAGACAGCGGAGAGAAGAAATCAAATAAAAATCTAAATTGAATAGCTAGATTTATCTAGACTAGTCATCAAAAGTATCTTTTTTACAGTACGAGCGCTAAACTATGAAATAAAGTTTTTTGTGACATTTCTTTTATTCGTTTATTAGCTGTAACCCGTCAAAAACGACGGTACTTTTACAGATCGGTTTTATTAATCCATGTAAAATAATTTATTGCGGAAATGTTTTGCAACCACAGAGTACAAAAAATTATACAGGATTGACATAAACCCCTTCTTTAGGCGAGGGGAGAACACAGAAGTGGAAGTATGTCCTCAGCGGATATATTTAGGACACATTTATAATCCAGTTAATGCATTTATACTTGCATAATTAAATCCCTTAATAAACAAAAACAATTTTTTTATAATAAACTTTGTTTTTTTTAAATGTCGTTCCGAACCGACTTTTTTCAAATAAACACATCATTTAGTTTGACTTTTTCACAATTGTTTCAAAATTTACAAGCTCATAGTAAATTTTCAAACGAGTCAAACTCAGTGGAATACGCGGGCCAGGAAATATCGTATAAGACACGAAAACTAACAAATATTTCCTGTTTTTGATGAAAAAGGGAATTAGACAACGGAACAAAGTAAAATTCTCTCACAATCATTTTTGTGACGTCACGCGGGTGCACGTGAAATTCGAATCTTCCTGCCGCGTATCCGGCCCCTGATTGGCCGCCGGCCCAATCACGTGACGCGTCCCCATTGGCCGGACACGAATTAAAGGAACAATTCGATAATTAAGCTTTTACTGAATAGATTAAATAATTATATTGTCCGTTATAATAAACCAACCGCGAGCGTCTGGCTATTGCTCGTTTTCTTATCGCGTAACTTGACTCGGTCATTCTCTTTACTCATCTTCTATCACCCACCCTCAATATCTTGATACCATTATAATTGTATTTTCATATCATCATCGTGGGGTGTTCCTCACGACCGTGTGTCCAATTGGATCCACAAGTTCTGGGACTTCTAGATCACTGTGCCAGAAAGGTCGTGCACGAAAACACACGGCAAAATAGCCTAGAAAACGATACACACAAGAGCGTATCGAGGGTGGACAGTCAAAAGTTAAGTAAAGTTCGAAATAACATTCACCATTTCCACCCATGATAGAATACCACATATATAAAATTTTTGGAAGTTGTATATATATTTAAACTTTACAACCCGTTTCATATGTGTGTTGTAATTATAATTAGCGCGACCGGCATCCAAAGCTTTTTCATTCCTCGTAATTAACCGCAGATGTCACTAATACCTACTTTCCCATAAAAAAAAACAATTTCGTCTCTATGAGACATCTATAATATATATCGGTTAATGATGTCCCTGGGACAAAATCTGGCTAAACTCTTATAAAGCTAAATACATTAAAATGCAGAAAAAAATTACATGGAAATACAAATAATTAGTTGATTAGATACTGACAAATGATTCGTAGTTACTGGTGTAAAGGTGGCTATAACGGGAATATTGAGAGAAAAGTTAGTGAAAGTAATATTGTTAAGCAAATTAGTGCCAGAGTTCTTTTAATTTCTAAACATTAAAAAATATTCATTTTTGCAAGGAAATTTAATGGTACCTACATAAATTAAAATAATGATTTCTATCCATTGCTGACCGGAAGAGATGCTCAAATGAACAATACTGTCGCAGAACAGATTGTGGAGAAACGAGGTCTGAATAAAGAAGAAAGAAGAAACATCATTATCTCTAAGATTGGTAAAAGACACCTGGAAGAGGCCTCAGATTATCTGATGATAACCGATGATCCCATGACCGACAATCGATGATCACTCATTAATGACACTTACTCTGTACTTATTCTATACTTCTGACATACTGATCAAATTAAATATTCAAGTATTACAATCGATGCTCATCTCAAATGGAATCTCCACACACAACACATCTCAAACAAAATAAAAAAAGCGATTTTTTTTCTGCGCAGTATTAGAAACTTTCTCAGCATTAAACTCGTAAAAATGATATACTTCGCAATCTGCCAATCAATTATAGAACACGGCATAATTGCATAGTGAGGAGCAACTATGAGTGCACTCAATCCAATTATTTCAACTCAAAAAATTGCTATAAAATTAATCCTTAAAACCTCAATTTTAACAAGGACAGATGAAATATTCAACAAATTCGATGTATTCGATATAAAACAAATTTATGCGAATAATACTCTTAAATATACATACAAACATAAAAATACACAGTTTAAACCAACCCAAACAATAATTACCACATGGTCAAATAAACTCAATCTACAAATCCCAAGGTTACATACCACGTATGGACAAAGGAGCTATAACTATTTTGGACTGGTTATAGTTGCTAATTTGGTCATTTCTAATGATGTAGAACAAAAATTTTCCATGAGAACATTTGTCAGCTAGATAATACGTTTTATTCGGAAGAAATCGATCCTTGGGGCTTCCGCGACTGTTCGACATTTGTCGCTCATGCCGGCATTAGATGACAGACACCTACCTGTCGAGGACTGGTTTCTGACTAACGAAGCGCAGAAGCCGCTCTTCTGTGAAAACGCGAACATGAAACTGATACTGCGGTGGAAACAACAATAGTAGAGCGCTATATCGAGTGTGAAATGCCTGGAACACGACGTCGGGCATGTGAAAGCGACCGCTCTCAGTGCGACAAAAATAATTACATTTTTGGTCAATTTTCTGGGCAAGTCATTTGACTTGCTGTGGTAGGTAGAATAAACAAAGGAGTGCTGAGATGGTTTGGTGGAACGTATGAACGAGGAAAGGATGGTTAAGAAAATACATGAGGCGAGTGTTGAAGGCAACCGGAATAGAGGGCGTCCGCGAAACACCTGGCATGATCAGATACAACAAGTGTTTGAGGATGGCCCCGTTAAAAGCTGCAACAACCATAGAATTGTTGTGAGAAGATGTATGAATGTGGCCGAAGCAAGGCAGGTGTGCCAGGATAGAAGAGTGTGGCGTGCAATCATCTCTGCCTACCCCTGTGGTGAAACGGCGTGATGGTTAGTTAGTTAGTTAGTTAAGTCATTTAACCTCTCTACACACCTGCAGGGAGTGAAACAATCATGGGTTCGATACCCTGCCGTGTGTATACAACCTTTCTGGCCGATTTTTCGGATCTTAAGGTACTGATACACATGCTTATTTTTGAGCATGCTCATTAGCATGCTTTAACAACTGTACACACTTGCTCGCTATTGGAATGCTTATTTTAAGCACGCTCAAAGCTAAAAATCAAACAGACATGCTTGTTTCTGGCATGCTCTTGTCATAGAATAGAGACGCTCTTTTTCAAAATGGTAACTTTGCAAACTGAAACAGGAAATTCAAATGAACCAATAAATCAAAACAAAAATCAAATCCAAACAGTTTCCGAGTTTCTATCCGCATGTTTTGATTTCAGTTGTAATAATTGAAACATTCATGTCTTTTAATAAAGTTTCATAAACATTATTCCTTGCTATATTATTTTACATAGCGGTGACCGAGTATTCCACAGACATTCGTGATTCTTATAATAAGTCACAAAAAGTAATGTTTTGTCATCTCCCCAACGGGCCACACTAACAATAAATATATAAATAGTGCGCATAAGAAAGAGAGAAAGACAAAGAAAGCGAAAAAATACAAATACATGTATAGGAAAAAGAGAGACGAACTAAAATAATAGACAAAACGCCACGGGAAGGGTTGGGAGGGAGAATTACGTTAATTAGTAGGTAATGTTTATTTTACAGTTTAAATAGGTACAGAGTGACATGAACGATACAGGATTAAAAATGATAACGGCCTTTTTTTATTTATTATAATATATATTATTAAATAATATTAGCTCCGTTGATTTTATATTATTTTTCAAACAATGAAGACAAAGAGTTGACGGCAATTTGGTTAAAGGCAAGGATAACAAAAGATATCTTCGATCAATGAACCACGATAATATGAACAATATAAACAAGGAATCGATTTAAGATTTCGTTAAGAAACAATTAGCTTGGGATACTCATCCGAATGCTGGTCCCACATGTTCATATTAGTCAAAAGATATTCATAGCAATACGATAAGCTGAGGCGAATTTGACCAATCACGAGCCAGTTCACATCGCTGCTCGCCGTGGACCACGATGTAAAAACAAAATATTTTGTTTTCACGCAAGCATCGAGGTAAACCTCCATGTAGGCCGCGATGTATCGCAGTGAGGCATCTTCGGCATGTTCGTATCCTAAGGAACTCTTCACGTCGTCTGCGCTATTTTCGTTTAAAATCGTATCAATGTTTTTTAGGATTTTAAATGCCCTGGCAAGTGTATCAATACCCACACGTGTAAATTTAATTACAAAGGAATCGAAGAAATGTGCCACCAAACGGAGCGGGCCAGCGCGACGCCCTAATCGGTCCATCTCCGCGCAGCATCTCAGATTTCCCCGGTTAAACTGGCTGGCGATTGTATCGATCGATCCTTTGAGGGATGCCGATCCGAGGCGGTGTCCATTACGAGGGCGGTGTGTCGCAGCGTGTAATTAAATGGATATTCTTGATGTGTATCGATATTTCGGCTGGCGGGCACCGAGAGACGTGTGTCGAGGCGCGGTGTCACAAAGTCTGGTCTCTTCGCATGGTTGAACAGGGGAGATAGGTGAGTCTGTCTTATTTTCTCACGGTGAAATCATAACATAATTAGTGAAAAGAAAACACTCTGTACAAAACGAGTAGCTTGATGGTGTTGTGGCTAGGACCCTCACTCACCTCGTGATGCAAAGGTCGCAGGTTCGAACCTCGCACCAGACCAGCAGGTTAGTGCTAATTTCATAGCACAAGAGTTTACATTAGTTTGAAAATAGTAAGAATGTTGATTTGACACGTATTCCGTGTCATATCAATATCTTATATGACACGTATCTTATATGACATATCAATGTCTAATTAAAAAAAAACACAATTTATTGAATAATCAACATGCTTCGGGGCCAAAGCTCCCTTCATCAGGATAGAAAATATAATAAGAGATATGTAACATCTGACTATATACGAGTACTATCTACAAATATTTATTTTAATACATATTTTGAACGTTTTGCGCCACTATTTATGCCCCACAATTTTCTCTTAAAATATGATTATATAAGTCTGCAGTCAAATTCAGAATCAGTATCCTAGATTCTATAAAGTTTATATAAAATTCTTTGTATTCTTGATAAATACTACTTTTATATCATATTATGTCAAATACGTATGTATAAAATAAATATAACGGAACAAAGTTGGAACTTGTCGAAAACAGACACTGGACGACTTTGAAATGTGGTGATAGTGGAAAACGCTGAGAGTTGATTGGACGAAAATTGACGACAATTGGTAGAAATACAAGGTTATAATTTTAATATGAAAACGATAGCGAACAGAAGAAGGAAATGTTTGAATCATATCCTCCGGCACAACATTCGTAACTGCAGTGGTAAAAGAAAATATAAATGGACTTATAAGAAAAGAAACCAGTTTATATAGATTGGAACAGATTTTGAAGCTGCTGAGAAGTAATTTAAATAATCGTAATATCATCTCTGTATATATATA